>JAZGTK010001412.1:0-12932 GCA_036877625.1 Ambastaia sidthimunki
AGGGAAAACCCCTTGGATTTGAGCCACCACTGTAGGGGCCTCATGTGCAGCAGCCCGAATGGAATCACATTGGAAGCGGCTGCCATAAGACCCAGCAGTTGCTGGAACTGCTTTATAGTGAGTGACTGGCCTTCCTTGACTCTCCTGACTGAGTTTAGGATCTAATCTACTCGAGCAGGGGACAGTTGTGCCTGCATCATTATCAAATCCCATATTACACCGAGATAAGTAGTCCTCTGTGCTGGAGAAAGCACACTTTTCCCTGTGTTCAATCTGAACCCCAAAAGTTTTAAATGATCCAGAACGACGATCCAGAATCTCGATGCCGAACTGCGACCTGCTCTGAGTGAGGTAGTATCAACTAATCGTCGATATAATTTAGAATACGGATGCCCTGGTATCTCAGAGGAGCCAGAGCTGCATCCACAACCTTTGTAAAGGTACGGGGTGAGAGTGCTAGGCTCGATACTGGTATGCTTCGCCCCTGAAAGCAAACCTCAGGTACTTCCTGTGAGAGGGAAAAATGGGGATATGGAAATATGCATCTTTTAGATCATGACAAAACAGTCCTCGGACCGGATTTGACTCACGATCTGCGCTACAGTCAGCATCCTGAACTTCAGTTTCCTGACTGAGCAGTTTCCTGACTGATCTCGATGGCCCCCTTCATTAAGAAAGTCTTTACTTCTTGTTCCATAACTAGAGCCTGAGAGGAACCCACCACAGTAGGGTGCACACCGCTGAAAGTAGGCGGTTTGCAACTGAACTGGATCTTGTATCCAAGTTCTACTGTACTCAGGACCCATTTGGACACATTTGGCAGTGCTTTAGAGGCTGCCAGATAGTTCTTTAGGGGTACCAGTCTCTCGAGACTGGCTTCTAGTGTGTTTGTATTGCTTTGACTGGTGCCCTGAAGGGGAAACCCCGCAGGGGACTCCCGATCCGGTCTCCATAGAGACGGCGCCTCTGTTATGCCTGCTAGCTTTGGCAGGCAAGGCCGGGCGCCCATGCTTGAGGCTTCTGCACCCTGAAACACCAGCGGTTAACAGTTGAGCCTCCAGAGGGCCCTGAGAGGGAACGGGCGTCGCAACTACCCGCTGCCCCCCAGATGGGGCTGCCCCCTGGGGTCCTGACCAAGGTTTTAAATAGTCAGGACCGCTTTTTAGAAGATCGCTTGGAAATCAAGACGGTCCGCAGATCCTGCCTTGATTTCCCGGGCTTCGAGGCTGAGCCCCGCGTCACCCGCACCCTAATGGGGGGGAACGGAACGTGACGCTCTGCCTCTGGGCCTCCCGGTATGAGGAGCTGGTACATGGCTGGGGCTGTTCCCGCCTAATAGCCCCAAAGAACAGAGAGCAGTGAGGGAGGAACCGCTGAAACGCCTCCATTTGTTTACAGGCACTAACGGGGCATCCAGAAGGAAGACCCTGTCCTTCCCCTTGATATCAAAAGCTCAGATGTAGTACGTAGAGGCTTAGAGGGCAGGGACGGAGCCTTCAAAGATGACGCCTCATCGGGGGACAGGTAGTTGGCAAGCGCCTGTTCCACTCGGGGCATCGACTTATAGCCATACTCATTCAGCCCAGCCACATTATCGTACATAGGGGTGGCTGGGCTAAATATACGAGAAGAGTATGGCTTATCCCAGAAAAAAGGAAGGCTTCTACGTGGAGGTGCAGACTGCCCACGGAGAAAACGCTCATCTAATAAGCTCTTCTTTGGGGCAGTCTGCTGCTCGGCGGGCAACTGATGTCTAGCTTGGCCACAGCACGAGTGATAACCTCCAACAACTCCTCAAAACGGGGCGCAAGAGGGGTCTCCTAAAACGCTCTCCACATCCATTTCCTCTGTGGATGAGAGGCGGAGGGCAGAGGCGGGCTTCCGAACCCAGAGAGAGAGCAGAAGACCTGGCGGGTGAGGAGCGAGATAGGGACCAGCCCGTCTCAACTCCCTCCACCAAATCTATCTGTGAACCCCACAAATGCCTCCTCTGCTCCACCTCAGCGAAAGCGGGACCAGCACCGCGGGGAACACTTGTGAGGGCTCCCCCCTCAAACAGAGCCCTCCGGGAGCGAAGCGTACGCAGTGGCATGCGTTCGCAATGCACACAGCCAGCTCCCTCAAGAGCTGACTGAGCGTGCTCCGCTCCCAAACAGACAACACACAGACTGTGTGTATCCCCACCCGTTATATAACGCGGGCAGGGAGGAACACACAGCCAGAAATGTTGATCTTTCTCCCCCTTTTAGCCTTTGGCATGTTTTATCTAAAAAACAGAGACAAAATCACGCAAGACAACTTCTACAAAGCTAAACAAGAGACAAAGGACAGACAAATGACACAGAGCGCTTTGCTGAATGAACAAAGCTGGGGGCGTGCACTAAAGCACGTGCTTTTATAGCTTCCTGGTCGTGACGTCACCCTGTCTGTGACGTAGCGCCCCGTAATTGATTGTGCGACAGGTGTTTCAGAGCGCATATAAGCTGATGGCRTTCCCATAGCGTTTTCCGACGCAGCTCGAGTTCCTGAAAGGGAACACAAGAGCGCTCATTTCCTCTTTGAGGTGAAGAAGTGTGGAAATGTTCTGAGGTGGCTGTGTTTGTTACGTGCAGTGTTTATTGAGAGAGGTGGTTCCTTCCCTCGCTCAGAACAAACATTTCCTGTGTGTAAAGAGCACTGCGTCAGGACTTCTGACACAAGCTCTTCCTGACCACACATTACACTCATTTATGTCACACACTCTCTCTTTTATGACACAATGAACATTACCTTCTAATATCACCGTAATTATTATTGTAACTATTATCACTGCATATTATTTGTGTTCTTCTGGAATATCACAATATTCATTTAGCAAATTCCTTATATTACTCAATGATGAAATCCCATATTATTGCAATAATTCTATAATTAAAAACAACATGAAATGTAGATGACAGAAGTAGTTGGATATATTAGAAGTTACTAAGTTATTTAAAAAAATTATAAAAGGTACTTTTTAAAATGTATATCATAACTGTGTGTATTGTGTGGTGTTTTTGGCGAGTGGATTCTGTGTGTAAATATTGACTTGTAAAGGTCAGGTTTTGTGTGTGTGCGTGTGTGTGTGTGTGTGTGTGTGTGACTTCTCTTGGTTTTGCACAGTCTTGGTGGTCCCTGATGAGGGAATCCATGTGGGTGGTTGAATTCAGACTAAATGGCAAAGGAAACTCACACACTCACAATGATTTATGCATATTTAGGAATAAATGCCTGTTACAGCAGCTCCTATATGTTCATTTTGTTAATGGCATTTGTATATTGTGTTTGTATTGTATCTATCTGTTAGCATAATGGAAAAGGGAAATCTGCCTCTTTTTCAGAAACACACCTCACAGCAGTTTATAATTCAACAGCTGCTGGTCATGTGGTGTGTGTTTATATGTGCAAAAGCATCAAGGAATGGACGATAGACTTTCTGTCACTGTGAGACAACAGATGGTGAATCACAGAACACATTACTGTAAATGCAGCTCTTTGGCCGTACCATGGACCATAAAGCGAGGGCAATGCATGTTAATACTGCTTGGATATGTACTAAACAATTTCCAGACCTCATGAACTGCATTATAGTATTTAGATGATACAGTACTTACAGTACTAAGATAAGCCATGCATGTACATGGGCAAACATGGAAACATGGTATTGTGTGGTACATATTATATTAAATACAATGAGGTTTATCCATTACTAGAATGAGAAATGAGAGATTTTTTTTCATCACAGACATCTCCAATAAGGTAAATTTTGTTCTGGAAAGCAAATGGGGCGAGATCAGTGAACTGTCCCATCAGCCTTCCTGCCTGCCCTCCAACACTACCTTTGTGTGTGTGTGAGTGTGTGTGTGTGTGTGTTTAACTAGTTATGATTGTCGGACAATAATGACTAATAATAAAATCCCACAGTGTAACATGACTTATAGCTCTGACCATGTTCACACAGTCCGACAAGCAACAATCTTGAAAGAATATTACGAATTTTCTGTGTGCACCTGGCTGTACTGTACCACACATATCATCTCATGCCACCTGCTGTAACCTGTGCTGTGTTGTGCTGTACGCAGAATCACATGCCACTAAACATTAGCAAAACAAAAGGAGTTTTATCTTTCTCAGTGTCAAGCTTATAAAAACCTGAAGTCCACCTAAACAGATCATTGGTCTGGACAGATGGCAGTAATGCGCTATTCTAGTTTTGTTCTCAGACAGTGCAACCTGTCAATAGGTCACTGTGCAGACAAATGCCTAATTCACAAGTTCGTACTAACGTAATCGGAAATGATCATAAATGCATATTTGCTGTGCTGTATAGGGGGGGCTCCAAGATCAGAATTTGGTCCGAATCCTTGAGTGAGGTAGATAGCAGCCAAGGGATGCTGCAAAACTGTCACAGGACAGAGGTGAGGGACGGCTATATATTCTCACCCCAAAATGATGAATGGTTGGATTATAGGATTGGGTTTCAAACAAATGAATTGATTTACAGTTTTGTCTAAGTTATCTCTCAACCGCTTTGACAAAAACAATTACAGGTGAAATGATATGGGTTAAATGCTTTGACTAGGGAAAGCTCTAGTCAAAGGGCACCTGATGATAGTGTTATCAACTTCTTTGTCTGAAGGAGACATAGACAGGCGCCCATGAGGCATGGCAACGAGATGCAGTGTCTCATTTTCCTTCTCAGGTCTTATGAGGTTCCCTTTCAAGGGAACTCGACACTGCGTCTGGTTTAATGCTATCCTTTGACACAGGATTCAAACATGGGTCTCCTAGGCTAGGAGCACATCATCCAAGCACTGGGCCAGTTGAATAAAGGTCTATACTCTATCCACGCTTCAGGAAGGTGCTACTCTAACACAACCCTGGAAGACAAAAAAGACCTAAAAAAGCTCCTCATATCTGGGGCAGGCAGGCTGAGAAGGCTTACCCACACTCTTATCCTCCTCAGCCACATCCTGCATCTCCTGGTCCACTGGCAGCAGGAGGCTGTCCGAGTAATCAGAGGATTTGGATGAACACTCATTCTGACCTGATGGTCTGCTCTCCTCCTCAACTGTGGATAGAGAAAGAATGATGCCCTTCTTAAGCTTTTCCACTAAGTCCACCTGCGAACACCAAAAAGCGAGTTTTCGCAAGTGAGGCTTCGGCAGTGGTGGGACCCACTCCACAGGGCATCTGCCAAGAAGACAGCCAGACAGTAGAGCTTCTTTGGTGAGAAGCCCTCACAATATGTGGACTCAGCTTCTCCCAGCTTCTCAGGCATGATCTTCTCCCAGGGAAACAAAACAAAGATTGTGCATGTCCTCAGGTGTCATAAACCTTTGACAAACATTTCCTAAAACGTTTTACAGGGTCCATTAGTGCTTCAAGATGAGAATAGACAAAATGACTCCTGAAGACAAAAAAGCTAATGACACTCTCTACAGGTGTACTGGCACTGGTACTGCAAATATATTGGCATCATTAGACAAGAGATTTGGACACACTGGAGGCATAGCGTCAAATCAGCCGTAGTGTTGAGTTCTCTTGAAAGGAAACCAAAAATACATGACAAACTGAACCTAAATTTAAAACACACAGATTTGATTCTATAGGTTTTTCCACAGATTATGCAAATTTCCCTCTGCTTTTTCTCTTTTGTAAAAAAAATTAGCTCTCTGCCTGTGATCCTGAATGACTCCATTTAGTGCTGAGCTCTCCACACACACACACACACACACACCATAAACACACCTTTAGGAGTTGTAAATACAGCTTACTGTCAGTGCTGACACCACACACAACCTCCAGTAGCTACAGCAGGTAAGGCAGAACTGGAAAACGTGCAGGTGTAGCATGACAGTCTATAACTTAAGTGAGATTACAGTCTGACATT
This sequence comes from Ambastaia sidthimunki, assembly GCA_036877625.1. Classification (NCBI taxonomy): domain Eukaryota; kingdom Metazoa; phylum Chordata; class Actinopteri; order Cypriniformes; family Botiidae; genus Ambastaia; species Ambastaia sidthimunki. Next base: position 5,915 of record JAZGTK010001412.1, read on the forward strand.
CTCATCTCCGTCTGATCTCACAACCTGAAGACGGTGTTTACAGTGTGGAGATCTAAACCCATTCGGCTGCACACAAGACTATTTTTGCAATTTCATATCTGGAAGAGTCATATGCTATGTTTCAGAAATGATCGTATAATCAAATGTAGTATGGTTTCTTATACAACATTTTATAAATGAGGCCCCTGATCTTAGTGCATCTTAGTCTTTTAGCAGAACTTTTTTATTGATATTGTTATTATCTAAATATATTGTGGAAAATGGGTTTCATAGTGGCTCAGTGGGTAGAACTGTTGCCTCACATCAAGTTTCCTGGTTTAAGCCCAGGCTGAACCAGGAGGGCTTTCTGTGTGGAGTTTGCATGTTCTCCCTTTGTCAGCATGGGTTTCCTCCAAAGTCCAAAGACATGCAGGTTAAGTAAATTGGATATAACAAAAATTGTTATACCCTCATTTGTGTTTGTGAAGGTGTTGTGAGTGTTCGGAGAGCAAATGGAAACTTGCAAATGGAAAGATCTGCAAAGTCTGCAATCAAAAGTCAATATTATTGAAGATTTCAATATGAATTGAAACATTACTCTTTCATTACTCTTTACCCAAATCCAGATTATTCTACCTACAAACTACATTAATTTTGCAGCTCCATACCTTTTACTGTATTTTAACAATTGTCTCATTTGTTTCAATAAGCAATTTAAAAAAAAATCTAAGCAATTTAAAAAGAACCATCTGACACAATGTTAATACTTATGAAATGCAAATAAGATCTCCATCAAGTCATCTGATTTTTGAAAGAGCAACCTCTCTTTCGAATGCGCTCAAAGAACAGGCATGAACGTAGATTATAAAAATAAACAAATTTAATCCAAGCATGAATAGGCATGAACAGGCAGACAGGGAACATGCAACATAATACAATCACAGACAAACTTGTCGAAACCGCTTATAAACATACACTAATACAAGAACTAATTGAACACAGGTGAGACAAATTAACAAAAGCACAGGAACTCCAAATATGGGCACAACATGAGATAAACCAACAAGACGGTCCAAACGGGGGTGTTACAGTACGCCCCCCTCCAAAAGGCCCGACCCCGCGCCGTAGACAAACAGAACAGATAGTCCATGGAGGGGCTCCGGCGGGGGTTGGACTCCTAGGAGAAGGGCTCCGAAGACGGTCCAGATGTGACAATAGGGTGACAGGACGATGAAGATACATGAGGGACTTGGCGCAGAGGGAGCTGGGCAGGACCGACCAATGGAGGCAGAGCAGGTGGACATGGAGCCCGAGACAGAGACGGAAAGTCGATGGTCCTCTGTGACAACGAGGACCTGGCGGGCCGAGGCGGAGCAGATGTCACCGGCGACCAAGGCGGAGGTAGGGATTCGGAGGGACGTGATGGAGCCGGTGCGACAGTGGACCGAGGTGAGTCAGGAGGGATGGAGGAGTCAGACAGAGCCGGTGGGATGGAGGGACGAGGCGTAGCCGGAGGAGTATAATTTAGAGGCAAGGGAGGGTCAACGACAGACCAAGGTGAGGCTTGAGGGACGATGGAGCCAGGTGGAGCAGGTGGACTGACGAGACAGGGTGAAGACGAGGGAGCTAGATGACATGGTGGAGCTGCAGGGTCAGAGGGCCGAGGCGGAGTCCAGGATCCAGAGACCAATGGCGATGGGTTCTCCAGCCACGGCGCCGATGGTGGATGGCAGCCCTGCAGCTCAGCCACTGCACAGGTGGTGGGCTGAGGGTGAGCGAAGGGGCTGTCAGTAGCCAGCGGCGATGTGGCTGGTATGTCATGGCAGGTATATTCCAACATGAAAGGGGGGGGTGGGTGGGGAATCATGGTCAGGCATGATGTCCAAAACACAGTGCATGGAACACAGTGTATGCTCACCCTCAGCGCTTGTACAGTGGGTGTCGCTTCCCTTGTCCTTGTCATCCATGTCATGCTCCACCGCCAGCACACTCACCTGGTCTGCCGGCACCGGCTCGGCCTCCGCGACAAACCTCGGCTCTGTCACACGCTCATCCGATGACTCGTCGGTCGCCAGGTGCTCGGACTCTCCGTCCAATGTGCTCTCGGGCAGTGGGTCTGCACTCGTGGATGATGTTGGGCTGGGCACTGGATCAGGAGTGGGACTATCGTCCCTCTTGGCGACCATAACGGTCATAGGCAAGCCACAGGACGGCAGCACCCACTCAACATAGGCCAGAACACTCTCCCGAGGACCCGTTCCAGACAACTTTGTCTTGGTGGCACCACTGAGCAGGGCACGGTACACGGTACAAGTCATGGAGGTTTGTTTGCTCAGCCAGTGCCACAAAGTCTCTGGCGTGGTCCTCAAGAGAGCGCTCCCCCTACTCCAGCAGGAGGATACGAAAGGACGGGGCATTGAAATCCATGAATACAAGAAACAAAAAACACTGAACAAAACAAAAATCGGAATTATGTGTAACTACACACCGTTTACCTTTTGGTCTGCGATTCTGTCACGAATGCGCTCAAAGAACAGGCATGAACATAGATTCTAAAAATATAAACGATTTAATCCAAGCATGAATAGGCATGAACAGGCAGACAGAGAACAGGGAACACGCAACATAACAATACAATCACAGACAAACTTGACCAAACAGGAAACAGCTTATAAAGACACACTAACACAAGGACTACTTGAACACAGGTGAGACAAATTAACAAAACAAGCACAGGAACTCCATATATGGGCACAACATGAGATAAACCAACAAGACAGTCCAAACGGTGTTACATTCTCAGAAATACATTTGTTGTCCTCTGGGTAGTGATAATATTCTATCACAACAACATTTTTAAATATATTAATTTTTTAAATAAATAAAAAGAAAGGTATTTCTAAAATGTTACCTTAAGGATTATAGTGTACATTTAGAAATTAACTCAAAACCTTTCTCAATATATTTCTTTGAAAGTTTTGTGATTATGTAATGTGCATTTTCTACCCTTTTTCTATCATTTTGGGAATGTGAAATATTTTATTTTAGGGCAAAAATGGTGGTGTGCATTTATACTAAGGCCAGCAGGCTTCCAGTTCTTATGTAAACTCATCTTTAGTCGCAATATGTTAGATTTGTCTTCATGATCTTCAAGTTTCTACCCCTTTGCAGTTGTAAAACGGGTCCTCATTGGTGAAGATCAAGTGAGCTTTTTGTCCACAGAGCTGGAGGTCTCTTACACAGACACTCATAAACCTGTAGACCTGCCAAAACACTCATTTCTTTTCTGTGTCTATCATTCTGCCCTTCCCTTCAGAGACAGGCAGGGAGAAAGAGATGAGAGCTCCTAGGTGCTGTAAATCTCCAGCGAGAGATGGTGGAGTTGAATAGAGCACCAGCTGGGGCTGGTGCGGAATGTTGGGAACGCTTTATGTTTCCTTTATAATTAATGGCTAATTTATATTATATAAGTTTTATGTCATCTATTTTTATACTGGAAAATTCCACTAGTTCCCTTTCAAAAACTCGAGCTGCGTCGAAACGCTATGGGAATGCCTCCAGCATTTATGCACTCTGAATCACGTGTCAAATAATCCAAATCGCAGGGCGATACGTCACAGGCCGGGTGACGTCACAACCAGGAGGCTATAAAAGCACATGCTTTTGCACACGCCCCCAGCTTCTTTCATTCAGCGAAGCGCTCCTGTCTGTCGAATTGTCTGTCAATATATTGTTGTCTGTCTTTGAGCTAGGGAAAGCATTTAAGTTAGAATGCCAAAGGCGAAGGGAAAGACTAGGGGCATTGAAAATAAGCAGCAGCATTACAGAGCGTGTGTTCCTCCCTGCCGCGTTTTATTACGGGTGGGGATACACATGCTCTGTGCGTTGTCTGTATGGGAGCAAAGCATGCCCAGTCAGCTCTTGAGGGGGCTGACTGCATGCATTGTGAGCGCCTCTCTATGCTCACGCTTCGTTTCCGGAGGGCTCTCATCAAGGAGGCTCTCGTCGCAGCATCTCGTTCCCTTCAGGGAACCTGGGTTACATACATAACCTGAGACGTTTTATACTAGAGAATTCCATAAAAATTTTACATTTCTATTTTATTTCAAACCATTCCATCCAAGGATGTTGCCACAGTTGCTATAGATTTAGGCTGTCTAATTTTTTTCTGTCTCTTACTGTAATCCCAGACTGACTTAATGATGGTGAGATCAGACCTCTGTGTCTTATACTATCTGGTTTATACTATCTGTTGTGGAACTTCTTTTTCCTAAAGATATTCTGATTTTTCCGACACACTAAAGCAAAAGATGTAAATAAACATCTTAAAAATGTTTTGGTGAAGCATTTTAGTATTGTGTTATGTGTATATGTATCACTATAACTGATCCAGAACACTCATCTTTCCTATCGCTGGCTACCAGTTGCTACACGCATAAAGTTCAAATCTCTACTCCTGGCTTTTAAAACCACTACTGGCTCTGCACCATCATACCTTCACAAACTCATTCACATATACACTCCTTCCAGATCCCTACAGTCAGCGAATGAACATTGTCTTATTATACCCTCTTCTAAGGGTTCACAATCACTCACAGATTTATGTTTACTATCCCTCACTGGTCGAATGATCTACCAAACTCTGTTCGGTCTGCCACCTTTGGGGCAGTTGTGGTCTACTGGTTAGTGAGTCAGACTTGTAATCAGTAGGTTGTGGATCGATTCCAGTACCGGCAGGTAGCAACTGAAGTGCCCTTGAGCAAGGCACCTTAACCCCGATTGCTCCCCGAGGGCTGCAGTGATAGCTGCCCACTGCTCTGTGTGTGAGGTCACATTTTGGGTATGGGTTACCATATCTGACAAAAACATGTTACTTTCACTCTACTGTATTCAAAAAACTGCTGAAAACCTGTCTCATACACAAATACCTGACACAAGTATAAATATACAAAAAAAACTATTAACCCTTTCTCAACAGGCATCACATCTGTCAAATTGTAGCCTCCTTACGAATGATTGTTTCTTTGTTTTCCTCACCTATGTCGCTTTGGATAAAAGCATCTGCTAAATGCCTAAATATGTAAATGTATATATGTTAACAATAGTATTACTGTAAAGGTTTATGTGTAAGAATGGATCACACATATATCATTGATGTTGCAAAAGCAGGTCATTTTATATTGAGATGGCGGAAGTGGCGGAAGGCAGGGCTTAAAATGTGTTTGTGTATATTGTCTTATTCTAAACTGATTGGATAAATGAGGCATTACCACAGTGTGAAAGAGAAACGAGCCATCTGCTTTAACACCAATGCTTTAATTAGTGAGTGCATGTGAATTTTGTGTGTGTGTGTTTTAGTTAAAAAGTTTTTTTCATCTATTCGTACCAATAAAAATCTGGATTATGCACAAAGGAACTGTTTGGGAAGAAAATTCTGTCATAACATTTGAAAAGCTGTATTTAACCTTTGAATGGTTTTGGTTTCTTCAGGAACAATGTTTTTTTATGACTTGCAATGTTCTGTGTCTGTATTTCTCTTCTCTCTGTTCTTCACATGCATTATGTCTTGCTAATTGAAAGCAACGTTTAGTATGTTAGTGCTGAAGGATATATGTGTGTGATGGGGTAGACATGGCTAATTTTCCTCCATTCACGTCAGACTGCTCACTGCTAGATGTAATTGACCCTCTGCTCTCCATTAGCATCTCTGTCCTTCTGCTTCTCCTCTTCATTCCTTCTTCTCTCCCATTCTCCAATCATTTAAGCTGTAAATGGCATGCAACTAATCACATCTGAGCTGTTGGAAATTACATCACAACAACACTGATTGGCTGATGGCAACACAGCAATATGTACAGTCCTGAATCACCAGATACTGTCCTGACACTGCATAAGATATAACATCAAAGGCAGAAGAGGGAAAAAAATTAAATCCAAAGTCAATTATCCAACATCCAAAGTCCATTTCAGGCTTTAAGGCCTCCAAAATTATTTCTGTATACTTATATTTTATGTCATCTGAAAACACAGCTACTTTCAATTTACAGTAAGAGGCTTGTTGGAAGCACAATGATGTGACTCTGGCGAGGTATGTTACGATGCAGAAATATGTCACTGTTTTTTCATTTCTTATTTAAATTCAGTCTGTAGCTGGGTGTAGTTGTAGTCTATAGCCAGCTGATAATTAGAATATTGACACAAACAGGTTTTAAATGTATCCTCCATTTTCCCTTAAAGCACTTCGACATGTCTTATGGCACTTGAAACGCAGTTTCGCTGTTAGAAAGGAAAATTTACTCTTTGTAAAGCCTCTGATTAATTAGAGTGAAAAATGAAAACGCAAATCAAACAGATATTGTTTCTTTCTGCAGGAAAAATAAAGTTATATTAGTAACAGGTGGAGATACGTGTAGTTCTTAAAGGACAAACTTGTGTTTATGCATGTGAGATTAAACCTACAAAACTTAAATTAATTTACTTTTACATGAAATTACATTTGTCTTTTCCCCCATTGCAGTTTTTCTGTAGCACAGAAGAAAAGCACTAGCAACACCAGGGTCATGGTTTTGATTTATAGAGAATTCAAGTACTGATAAAAAGCATGGCAATAACATTCAAACTGTACTGTATATAAGATAGACCGTTTGTGAAATACATATATAAAATCTCTACTGTGCAACAGAAAGCAAAAATGATCTTGTTAAAAGGTTAAAAATAGTTGTGTGGAAATTTAGAAGAGATTCAGCATTTATCTGTTTCTTCTATAAGTTCAGCTTACTAGACATACTCTTAATTCTTGCAGAGAAGGTGGAATGACAATGAAACAACATTAAAACTAGACTTCAGTGGAATAAAATGCTAAAACATTGTAAACTGTAATAAGGGCAGTAAATGTGCAGTTTTAGTGAGAGAAAGAGAAGCTGCAGACACAGACGACAGAAGAGCAGTATGTCTGGATGAGAGGAGAGAAATCTCTCAGTAAATCAGTTAAACACAGGAAGCAGCTTGCGATGGGCCTAACAGGTGGGGGTGGTGGGGG
>JAZGTK010001412.1:12969-33321 GCA_036877625.1 Ambastaia sidthimunki
TACTGAACCATATATTGGGGACAAACTTGTACCCAACAGTGAGTAAAACCAGACAAATCTGAGCAAACCTTTTGGGAAGTCCTCGTTTTTTATTGTAAAAATGCAGAAAGCTTTCTGTTCAGGTAAGCGTTGTTTAGGGTTAGGGTAGCTGTGCATTCAAACATGAGAAGTCTACACAATGTCTACCTTTATATTGATAAGTAAACATGTGTGGGTCAGGATTTGTGATCCTGGTGGGGATTAAATGTTACTACATTGGAAATTGGTTTTATAAAGACACTGAATAATTGCTTAATAATTGCTTAATTCTGTAAGCATTATGTGTAGAGGTGGGATTAGAAAATATAATGACTTAATATAAAATCAGTGGAAAATCCCATGTGATATATATTTAAACATACACACATTAAATAAAACACAGACGTCAGCAAACTGATTCAGTATTTGTGCACATCTCAGTCAGAGTGCTTCTCTGATCTTTGCTGTTTACATACACACACACATGAAACACACGTATGCACTAACTGTTAAATTCACAATATAAGCTTTAAGTTGTTTGTGTCACACACACAATTAAATTTTAACTTAGTGTGCCTTTTCATTTCCATGATAAAACGGTACATTCGTATTGTCAATAAAACACAAATTTTCGTGTTACTGGGTAGCCCCAGTCGAGCCTTATTGTTCCAAAATCCAGCTTTACATAGTTAAACATCACCTACAGTCATCGACGAAAGTATTGGCACCCATATAATTTTCAAGAAAATACGCCATTTCTCCCAGAAATTGTTGCAATTACAAATGTTTTTGGTATACACATGTTTATTTCTTCTATGTGCATTGGGAAAAACACAAAAAAGCAGAAGGAAAAAAGCCAAAACGGACATAATTTTACACAAAATTCACAAACTGACAAAAAATTCACAAAAAAAAAAAAACGGGCCAGACAAAATTGTTGGCACCCTTAACTTAATATTTGGTTGCACACCCTTTGGAAAAAATAACTAAAACCAATCGCTTCCTACAGTGTAACCATCAAAAGGCGTCTTACACCTCTCAACTGGAATTTTGGACCACTCTTCTTCTGCAAACTAGTTTTATTAGCACACAGAGTTAGTTTTTGTAGTAAACAACAGCATGTATAACCAAGCTTAAGTTAATCAGAATGTTACTTTTAAAAGAAGCACAGCCCCACTATTCAGCAGAATGAGAGGATTGTTTGTTTGTGGATGCAGTAAAACATCAGCTTTGTCATGATATTTTATTCAATAATCTTTCCTCCATTAGATATAAATTCACACACACTTCAAGCACGATCATGAAAGCAAGATGAGCAAGATGATGAAAACTAAAAGTGAGTGTTTGTTATGTTGTCAGAGCAGAGAGAGAGAGAGAGAGAGAGAGAGAGTCTGCATGGGAACACAGAGCAGTGTTTTCATGAGTTTAAGTAGATAAATGATCTGCTTTTGTGTCTATACTGCAGAGAGGTCAGCAGTGTTTGTGTGTATTGTCTAAACCTTTGTGAGCTCTGGCTGAATATCTGCTTATGTTGCAACTCTAATGCATTGTGCTAATGTAAGTTCTAAAGGTCTGAAATATCAGTGAATTCCACTGAAAGAATGACAACAGCTACGCCCAGCAGAATGTACATTGACAAAAATGTGTGTGGGGGGAGGGACACTTCCTGTGTTGTCATAAAGTCAATGCCTTAAAAAACATTCTAAATGGTGTTTTTTGCATTAATTTAAATGTAAAAAATTAAATTAAATTAAATAAAAGCCGTCAAAACGTTTTGTATGAAGGTTAGGTTTAGGGGGTGTGTGTGTGCTGGTTAAACATTATCAGTGTGTGTGTTAAAGGATCACTCACTGTGACACTGTGTCACTGTCCTCTGTAGTGATTCATCTATCTGTGATTAAATCTGCAGACTACATTTAAATACAGTAAAAATTAGGGAAAATGTACAGACATTTATAAATGCAGGATTATACTTGATAGACTAAATGTACATCATAGATCGAGCAATAAATAAAAAAAATACAAATCAAATATACACTTTTTTAAAAGAAGCTTGTATTGGCATTCTGAAACAAATATTTAATTTGCAAGTGCTACTCATTATTGGTTATTTTGTAACACTTTATAATGATGTTCCATTTGTTAACTATGTTAAGACAAACTAACAATGAACAATTCTAGTACAGCATTTATTACCTTAGTTAATGTTATTTTTGGGTTGTCACAGTATCAGGTTTTCACTACACAGTTATTATCAACATTTATTATTAGCGATATTATCAAGGAATGTATTGATTATTTTTTTTTTAATGCTATACGTTTGTTTTAATATTTGTTTATTTGGTGTTTTTGTTTTTTCGTTTTTGGTAAATGAATCACATTCAAAACATGAGTGTAAGAATGCAGTAAGTTCCCGTTCAGGAACTGGAGCTTCATCGAAACGCTATGGGAACGCCTCCAGCGCAACTACACTCTGAATCACGTGTAAAATCAGTCCAATAGGGGGGCGATACATCACAGACAGGTGACGTCACGACCAGGAAGCTTAAAAGCGTGTGTGCTGAGCAAACAGGTAGCTTCTGTCATTCAGCGAAGCGCTCTGTGTGAATTGTTTGTCCTATTTATTGTTGTTTGTCCTTAGAGTTAGAAAATAATGTCGAAGTCTAAGACAAAGAGAAGGGGAATTGAGACCACTCAACACTTTAGACCGTGTGTTCCTCCCTGCCTGCACTACATTACAGGTGGGGATACACATGGTTTATGTGTTGTGTGTTTGAAAGCGAAGCATGCTCAGTCAGCTCTTGAGGGAGCTAACTGCCCGCATTGTTAACACCTCTCAATGCGGACGCTTCACTCCCAGAGGGCTCTCTTTGCGGAGGGAGCCTTCACTAGTGTTCCTCACGGTGCTAGTCCCTCTTTTGCTGAGGCAGAGCGGCAGCTTCACTCGTGGGGTTCGCAGATGGATCTGACGGAGGGAATTGAGACGGGCGAGTCCCTATCTCGTTCCTCTCCCACCAGATCCTCTGCTCTCTCCCTGGGTCCGGAAGCTCGCTCCCTGGGTCCAGAAGCCAGCTCCTGCAGACCCGTTTGTCTCCTGTTGGATCACGTCGTTCCTCACCGAAGTTACGAGAGTAAAAAAAGGCCGGTCACTCACTGTAAAGCAGTTTCAGGAACTGCTGGGTCTGATGGCAGCTGCGTCCAACATAATTCCTTTTGGCCTGCTGTACATGAGGCCCCTACAGTGATGGCTCAAGACCAAGGGGTTTTCCATGAGGGGAATTCCATTCCACATGATCAAGGTCACCCCACGCTGCCTACATGCCTTAGACATGTGGAAGAAACCTTGGTTTCTTTCTCAGGGCCTGGTGCTGGAAGCTCTTTGTCGCCATGTAACACTACAGACAGATGCATCCCTTAACAGTTGGGGAACGAGTGACCACTTACAACACATGAGTGGCCCCCTGTGGGGGTCTGTGGGGAGGTCACCATCTTACTTGGCACATCAACTGCCTGGAAATGCTGGCAGAGTTCCTAGCTTTTAAACATTTCCTCCTGGATCTGAGAGACCGCCATGTGTTGGTGTGCACCAACATTACAGAGGTGGTCTCTTACATCAACCACCGAGGAGGTATGCAATCACGCCCCCTTTACAGGTTGGCACACCAGATCCTTGTGTGGTCCCAGAGGGAAGCTCCTCTCGCTCAGAGCAGCTCACATCCCTGGACATCTCAATTTAAGTACAGCCAAAACCAAAAGTTGTGAATTTTAAAATTTAGCAGGGCGCTTCTGTTTGTACGGTGCAGCTTATGCAGTCTTTACCATGGTGGTAGTGGAAACGCACAGATCAATCGCATGCAAGTTAAGCCACCCAGCCAATCAAGTCTGTGCATTCCGGTCTGTAAACCCTGCGACTCTACAGTGCAGATCGATGAGAGGCTCAGCAAGTTATACATGAAAATACAGCACACACACGCACGCACGCACACACACACACACAGTGCAATCCTGGTTAGGTGCCTTGCTTCAGTTGCTACCTGCCGGTGCTGGAATCAAACCAGCAACCTACTGATTACAAGCCTGACACCTTAACCAGTAGACCACAACTGCCCCCAGTAACGTGTGTTATATTAATACTTGCACATTTGGAGTTTGAGGAAATGCAATTTCGATCCTCTGTGTAACTACTGTTACATGGTCTGATTGACAATAAAGTTCACTTTGACTTTTCCCTTTGAGTTGCTTGGATTTTGGGTCAACACAAAAAGCCATTTACTGATGGAGGGGTTGTCAAAGAATGCATGAGTGCAGTAGCTAAAACACTACTTGAGGGGAAACAAAAACAAGTGCTTTGTGATAATATATTAACTGGATGTGCTTACCCAGCAAGATGAATTGTACTGAATTTATTTGATTTATCAGTCAGGTATTGAATGCATGCAGATTAGTCTAGTTAGTCATTGTGTTCTTCCGGACCTTTGCTTCAAAAATGTTTCTCTAACTGGACCTTTTAAAATTTTAGTCGACTACCCCTGCTCTACACTATGGCCGGTCGTACTTCAGGCCTTCTGTCCTCCTCCCTTTCGGGAGAACAACCAGCAGAAGCTTAACTGTATGAAGCTTAACATATGTCCACAGAGCTGCCCTGTGGAGAAAGACAGACCAGTTGTTTGTTTGCTTTGGTCTCTCTACGAGAGGTCTACCTGCTACCAAGCAGACTCGCTGGATTGTAAATGCTATCCGCATCTCCTATGAGTCCTCTGGTCTTCCCCCACATTTAGAGACCAAGGCTCACTCTACCCGTGGTATGCTGGCCTCTAAGGCCTTCTTTGCAGGTGTCCCAATTCAGGACATCTGTGATGCTGCGGGATGGTCTACTCCCCTGACCTTCGTGAGGTTCTGTGGCCTCGATATACGAGCCACTCCTGGCTCCTCTGTCCTCGTGCCCTAGTTGTGCTCCTTTACACAGGGCAGGGATTTCTCAGTCTGGCAGAGTTGGAATACTCGTTCCCATAGTGTTTAGACACAGCTCGAGTTCCTGAAAGGGAACGTCTCAGGTTACGTATGTAACCCTGGAAACCTAAAGGTTCCTGGTCATGACATCACCCCGTCTGTGACGTATCACCCCCCATTGAACTGATTTTACATGTGATTCAGAGCGTGGTTACGCTGGAGGCGTTTCCATAGCGTTTCGACACAGCGTCTCGTTCCTTTAGGGAACCAAGTTTACATAAGTAACCTGATACGTTTGTAACCATTGTGGCTCTTAAGGCAAAATGTTAAATGGGTGCAATAGCACCACATACTGTGTTGGAGTGTCAATCAGACACAATGTTTACAATATTACCATGTGTAGTATTAAAGGAAAATTCTCTCATAATTTACTCACCCTCCCAGATGTTTATGACTTTCTTCAGCCAAACACAATCAGAGTTATTTTAAATAATATCCTGGCTCTTTCCAGCTTTATAATATCTCTGATCAGGGTTCAGCATTTTAAAGCTCAAAACAGAACATCCATCTATCATTAAAGTAATCCAAATTATTTGAGTGGGTTAATATATGTGTTCTGTAGTACAAGGACATGTTTGTGAGAGAAAAGATTAATGTTTTGAGTATATTTAACAACTCTTTTAAAACAGGAAATAATAAGAAGCAAGGAAGGTTGAGGACGTGAAACTATTGTAAAATTGGTAAATGATTGCTATATGAGTTCTGTTTTCTGCTGAATTCTCTATTGTGTCACTTAGTTTTGCGCAAATAAATAAAAATGGTCTTTGTCATAGTATCTTTTCATAGCACAAATGGTTCCCTAGAATGCCCTTCACTATCCAATGTAACTATGTTAATACACACACCCAACTCCCCCACCTTTTTAAGTAATCTGGCTTCTGTATGTGGGAGATGCTTTTATTTGCTCTAATGATCAGACCTGCTGTCAATAGAATGATCTAATGAATATAAGAGTGTGTTTGGAGTGGTTTAAACCTGCTGATATAGCATCCTGTGTCCTCACAGCTCTTATCAAGGACATTTAAATGCTAATCATGGGCCATGGTGACCCCCAACATGATGCTGTGATGGGGACCACTATCTGAAGCATCCTGCAGTGTTTTACATGGCAGAGTCACATAAAAAAATGCATAAAAATGCATTCAGTCACCAAACCACAATTGTAACAAGATAAAATTGTAACACACAAAATGTCTTCTCCTACAAAGTAGCCAGAATGATGAAAACTACTCTATGTGTGCTCAGTAGAGTTCTCTTTCATTTATAAATGGCCAATATTTTTCTGTTTAAAAAAAAGTATTATAGCATTAAGTGTTACATTATCTTGGTTGAAGTTTGTTCTTAACCTAACAGCTGATTTACTGTATATTTTAGAACAATAAACATTTAACCCATTTCAGATAATTATTATCAAGGTATACGAATAGCTAAAAGAATGTGCAGACTACCAGAAAATAACAAAATTTTAACAAAAGACAAAAACTTTATATTAACATAATTATATTAATAATTTATATTAATATAGTAATAAAACAATGCTATTATTAGTATTATTAGTGCTCTTAATTAAGATATATACACTCCAGTACAGCATGGAGTAAAACAGATCAGTGTATACATATACACAGTTGATGTGTAAAAGTATTTTCCTCTAATGTGAGGTCACAGATCTCCCTATCTAACCCAAACACACACTCCTCTCTTTGATATGCTGATCTTGTTCTATTCTCTTTAATGAAGAGGTTTAGAAGTTATCCATTTCATTACCCCCAGCCTGTCCCCCCCAAACACCCCCTGGGCTCAGGGTTATTTGTCATGAGGCCATAATGGGCCTTTGTTTGCTGATATAATATTAGCATCTGAATGGCCCCTGAAAGGCACATTTATGCATCTCACAGTTATTTAGAGAGCACTACTCACAATAGAGATATCAATAATGCTTTGAATGTCTGGTTAATGTCACACACTTCAATGTGTAAAGCGTTTTATTGCTCATTTTTGGTGTTAGTGTTTGCAGGGCACTGTCTCTGGAGTTATTAGAGTAAAATCTGGCTAAAACAACAGAGTTCAAAGATGTTTTGTTGGTTCAAAGCAGAGTTTTGGCCATTTAAACTGCCACTGCTCCAACTATCTTTGGCCTATCTTTATGCCAACATTTCAAATATTTTATACATTCCCTAACACCGAATTGTTTGCAAACCTTATATGCTTTCAGACATCTTTTTCTCCCTGAGCAAAGTACATACAATTACACTCCATACTTGCTTTTTGTGTGATGAGTTGCTTCAGGTGAGTTTTGGTGACAAAAGTGCATGTAGGGGGTGTAGACAAAGATAAACACCCCCAGCCCCTTGCCACTTCCCACACCTGACATTCCAACACTCAGAATGGACTAATACTCCTCTAAAGCACTCATCCCAAATGTGTCTCTCTTCTGCTCTTGATAGTGTGCTGGTTCAGCCTAGCTAAACATTACAAGAATGAGCTTTTATAGGCACTTTGCAATGGAGAGAATGAATGGAGAGAATAAGTGCTGGTGTATGTGTGCATCACCCATCAGAGCAATACAGTCAGCCAGACCAAAGAAAATGCTGAAATCTTGCTTTCTAACTGAAAGTAATTAGACTGAAAGTATTTTTTTTCCATAGAGGTTCTTAGTAAAAAGTGTTTCAAATTTTCTGTATTGTTACTTGTCATGCATTTGTAAAATATTTAATTCAAGTTTTAAAAAATGTACCACAGATTAAGATTTTGGTCATACAACCCACCAGTACTGTAATAAAACCTTCTATACCTGCTTTTATTTGAGTCTCCTTTGTTCACTTGACTTATTCGCTTACTATCTTATTCTGTTGATGCTTTAATGCTAATAATAATGTTGTCATCAGGCATACTTAATTTAATTTTATTTATATAGCGCTTTTTACAATGCTACATTGCTTCAAAGCAGCTTTACACATAAAGCTTTTGGAGCAATGATTATTTGTTAGGTAAGTTTAGAAGGCATTTACACTGCAAATGTCTTATGTTCCAAAAAAAAGAAGACAAACTCTTACCGCAGCTTTAACACCAGACGTAAATTGTGTTAAGACACAATGATGAGAGATGAGAGAGTGTGTAAGATAGAGTGATAGCTTTATACACACTTTCCTTTATGAGAATGGATTGTGATTGGCTGAAGGTGTATACTGAGCATTATAGCAGGTTATGGCTGCCGTACATCAGCCATGTGCTATAAAGAGCTCTTGTCAGAGATCCAGAGTGTGCTGTAAAAGCCTGAGTGTGCTCTATAGGGCACATTGAAAGGACCGCGCCTCTGTGTGTTTGAGGAATGATAGGTCAGAGAGAATAAAACTACAATGCGAGGTCTGCTGGAGATCTGGTTGTGTGTGTAGATTTATGAAACACACCACCCTGTTAGACTAGCTACAGCTGTGATTTACTTAGCAACTCACTGCAATACTACCTGCTGTCACTTCATCACAGTTATGCTGTAGCTCATCTGCTAGCACTTGCTGTTGTCAATGCCAAATTCATGGTTTTCATTCCCAGGAAATGCATGTATTTATAATATATTTATAATAAATATACTTTAGATGGTGTGTTTGCCAAATGTATAAATGTGAGATAAACTTTATCAGATTGAGAAATTAGATTTTTTATTACTTTTGGAACTCTTGCAGATAAAATAATAATAATAATAATAAACAAACTATGACAAAGCTATGAAGACTATGTATAAGCCACCACTGTCATCAATACAAATGAAAGAAAATGGCAGAAAGATTCAGACAGCTCTATACACTGTGTAATCAAACTGCGCTTACTGTACTATTTTAGCAGAAACTTTACTTTGTGTTTTAGCTGTATGTCCTATAGCTCAGAAGTATGGTTTAATTGTTTACAATATTAGCCCATGCAAGTTTCGTCTTAAGCTTCCTTGTCATAGTTCTTCATGTGCTGAGAGGTGTTCCCTCAGTCTTAATTCCAGCTTCCTGATTTTATTCCGCCTAGTTAAACCATATCTTAAAATCTAATACTCAAGTTTAATGATGCCAAAAACAGACTAATTCGTAGCTTGTCCCTATGGATACGGTTCTTAACTAGAGTTTCCACTCTTTCATAACTCACAGTCCTGACTTTGGTTGTGGACTAAATGATGAAAAGCTGTGTTTGGTTTGAGGATGAATTTAGTGGTAATAGAACAACACAAAGAGTATGATGCTTAGGAACATGGGGAAAGTCAAACCTTAAATTATATTGCCATGCTCCAATTGGTCCTTCAAGTACTCTCCAACACACAATAATGGCTCACATTTCTTTTAGTTGCTGCTTTAAATAAATTATTAATTCAGAGAATGCTTTGCTGGGAAAAACACATTTTACCCTTTACTTCAAACACAAAGTCAAAATATACTTGTTTTGCAAATATTACTATTTATTGCACATATAACAATGTTCTAATTTTTAAAAGATTTATGAAGGTCCATCATCACCCTCAAGATCCTGGACAGGACCTCAATCTATGTTATGAACCAAATTAATTCTCAGAGGATATATGTTTTAACATTCAGAAAAATCATAGTTCACCACACCACAGCTTTTACTTGTATATTTTCACACTTTTCCCAAAGAGAATCTGGCTGAGAATTAATTTGGGTCATAAAAGCAAGGCCAAACAGTATTGTTTTAGGGCACCTTTCTTAACTTCCTGGAAATTATACATTTTAGGGTGGGTTATTAAAATACACCTTTAAAGGCACTATCCACTATTACTGCCATCAGCCTAGCTCATAAACCCAAATTTACCCTCTCAGCCCCCTTGATCAGCACACTCAGAGACTGAGTCTGGCATGGGGATGAGGTGCCATTCATCAGAGCCTTTATGTATGTTATATAATCCACCATTATGTTTAGATGAAGAGTTTAAATTAAGATGAATGAACGTGGTGGAAAGAGAAGTGACTGTGTTTCTTAGCACTGAGATATTTCACATACGTCGTTACCCATGATCAATGTGGTGAATTACAAACACTCACACCCTATTTCCTTCTTCTCATGTGTTTCTCTTATCCCAAAGGTTGCGTATGAAACACACAATCACTCTGTGATGGTTTAAATGTACATTTTGTCCTGGTTTTAATTTGACAGTAAATTAATTAACTTCAAACCTGCAGAGGAATGACTCTCATTCAGAGGATTAGGAAAATAAGAGTGTTTTAAAGTAAAAATATATACCACCTTTAATCAATGTTTTAAAAAAGGGAGCTTCTCAGCAATTCAACAAGGAAACTGAAATATAGATCTAAAGAGTGATCTTAACATGTCACTGAGCACTATCTGTAGAATAACATACTATCTGTAATATATTTTATGGCTTGTGAAATTTTAAATCTGTTTGCTGCTGTCACTTTCTCAAACTACCTGGTCAACCTTTTGCACAAATGATCTGTCAAACGTGATCAAAATTAAACCAAAATATGATTTATAATAAAAGTAGTAAACACACGTTTATAAATTTCTTTACCTACAAAAGGACAGCGATGTCTGACACAGGTTCATTCTTACACAGGTAAATCATGGACCACAATGAAATGAATCAAAAGTAAATGCATTATTGGTGGATTTGTTAAAGAGGGCAGCTAAAATGAAAATAAAATCTATATCAACAAATGGCAGTATTTGGGCACTATTAAACCTAGGTTTAATTTGAAAAAACAAGGTTTATGAAATGCATGCTAGTCTGATAAGCCCCAGCACTGTAGAGCTGTCAGTGCTTTAATCTACAAAAAGACTGGAGGAAAGGCAGTTCTGTGCAGGAATGCTGGGTTTACTATATCTTATCAGCTGCTCCAAGCGAATCAGATACTGCATTAAACACACAGACACACACACAGTTTATATCACTCCTGCTTAAGATCACTGTGACATTTGACTCAAGAGTACAAAAGTGGATTGAATGATGGGCTGACACAACTATCATAATACTTAACATTGGGCAAAACACAGTAAAATCACATTGTGGCATTAATCGGGACTTCAGAATCTGAAATTGCGTTACCCCACCAGTCACAGCAAAGTTTCCAAGTAACTTTTCTTCTTTTTATGTAACTCTTGAATCAATACTTTGGATGTTTGAATAGAGTGAGATACATGCATTAGAAAGTGACTAATCCACCTCCAGACACAAGCCTGTTGCACGACTCATTTGAGGTGTTTTTCTGTGGAAACTTCCAGTGGGTTTTTCAAAGAAAAGCACTCCTCTCTTGCTGAGCGTGGTTGCGTAAGGCTGGTGAACAAGGTGGAGTGCCTTTGTGTGATGTCAGATGGGAAAGACAAAGAAGCAAATGAGTGTCATGGAATGGGTCATTTAGGGGTGAGACTGCCTGCTTCCATGGGTTCAGCGAAAGTTCAGCTGCATAACATTAGGCAAATTAGTGAGATAGCAATAGAGAGAGAGAGAGAGAAAGAAAAGTAAATGAGTGATGAGAGAACTAGTGTGTGGCCAGACTAGTTGGTAAGGAGACACTCTAAAGATGGTTTACAGATGGAAAACTTCTAGGCTGCATGCTGACTATTATTTATAAAGTGCAGAATTTTGAGAATTTAGACAGACCTTTACTGTGGTACTTTGAAAACCTTGAACTTTCCCTTACTGTTTATATACTCATGTATGTAGTTTAGCAGTGAACTTGATCTTTATGTAAATCTGTTCTGTTTGCAACTAAGCTGAAAAGCTGAAACTTGTGTTTTGGAGTACCATTAACTCTAATACGTGTGTTGATTGACCCATCTGTTTGATATCTGTCTTATTTTATTCTTATTATTAAAGTAGTCACCAATATTATTATTTTATAGAATATTGCAGTGCTTCTTATAAATGATTTATCCATTCACATCATATTTTAATACATGTGCCCTAGTAATTTTACACAAAATCTGAAAATGTTCTTACCCTCTATAATGGCAGACCTTCTCTAATGATGTCAGTCTGACGGCTTGGGTGGAGTCAGAGCCGATAACCACTCCTCTACAACAGTCAGTTACTGCAGTTACCAGTTTTTTTTTAGAGCCAATCAATTGTAGCCTTTCAGAACACTGAAGTAAAGTTATAGACCTAATTTGTCGCTTATAATACACAACTTTGGCCTTCTTTTTTCTTAACTTTTGTTAAAAAATCATGTGTCGTGGGTTGCAGGTTTTGTTTTAGTTGCTTGTTAGAATCTTCTGACAAGCAACTTTGTTTCTTTACATTTATGGTCATTTAATGTTTTCACTCATAGCCATCAGTGCAATAATATAATAATAATGTGAAGGGGAAGCATGTGATAGTAATCCAGGCAATCGTTGTTAGTAGACGTAGCAGACATGTATATATCCACACACAATGTCACCAACAGAGTGGTCCAAGTATAAAGAAAAGTAAAACAAGGAAAATAATTACATTGTATAAAAAAATGTATATTGTAATTGTAATGTAACTTTTAATTATCTTTTTTTCATTTGATTTTTAAAATGTCACTATTAATAATTACAGACTGTAACAAAAACAAGTCTACTAATACTAACAGTAGATACATATGGTTCAAATTAATTTATTCTAAAGATGTGGCTATTTTTATTCTGCTGTTTTGTTAACTAATAAGTTTTATTATTTTTTTTGTTTTAAGTTTTATTATTTTGTGAGTCTAGGGCTTTCATAGAGACAGATGCAGAGTGAATAAAGGGAACTATTTCACTGATTTCTGTCACATAATGCGAATATTCTATGTCTCATTGTTTTGATTGACTGACGTTATCTGGGCAGTTGATGTGGGCGTGTCTAAAGGCAGTGGCTTCACTCGTCAGCGCTGGTGGGAGGGGCTTACGCACAGCTGCTGGCCCTCGTCACGGTCGAGTCACACTGTCAGCGCTCGAGCTAGTGGACGCTCTGCAAGCGCGCGGATTGCTAACAAACACACGAGCTGATTATACAAGCGTCCGTATTTCTGCTCGAGAGGAGACGAGACATTTAACAAGAAACTTACTACCGTAAAGAGTTTGACGAGATCACGGACCAAATCAAGAGACATGAACCGGACAAAATGATCACATCATTAAACCGAAGCACTGCAAAACACACCGGATCAAATCCATGATTTAACATTGGACATTTAATGGAGGAATTCCTCTCTCGTTCATTTTTATCTTATTAATGTTTTAATAAACAGAGCGAGGACTTGGCGTAGCTACGACTATGACTACGTTATAGTATATATAGTTTATCTATATATTTGATCTATATAATTTGCACTTCTTAAATTGGCACTTATTTCGCAAAGAGAACGGGATCTCTCATCATGCACAAGGGCTTTATCTTTAGTTTGACGTGATTTTGTGGTTCCGCATCACCTCTGGGAATAACTGGGAATGTCTGGGATGGATCAGCCTCTCTGTTGAATGAGCTAGGAGTGCAGTCGTGGATCAGAAGGTGTTGTCTTGAGGAATTAAGTCCGATCTGATCATGTACGAGAGTGTTGATGTGAACCCGTTCCTCATGATGGATTATTATAATCAGAGCAGAGGATGTCTGGTTCCAGACAAGATGCCTCATCCTTTCAGTTCTTCAATCAGACATCAGCACTGGAGCGGATCCAATCACTGTACGTGCACTTTTCTTTAACAAAACAGCTGAATGTGCATATTTTTTTAGAGTAGTCCTTGTGCTTTTTTCTGGGTCGCCCTGAGCTGAACTAAAAGCTTTAGTTTCTGTTATTTATGATCGGATTTGATCCTCTGTGTGCAAGTCATTCATTTACTCACATTTAAATCTAGCTGGGTGACCCACTTACACTCACGCACTGCTGCGCTGGGACTCTGGATTTGACATGCAAATATGTCCTTTAAACCGTATGAGATCGCATGATATTAACAAGTTAGCAAATTGTTTAAAACTATAAAGTAGATAACAGCTATTAGCTTATAGCCATTAAAAGAGCCGTTCATGAGAGTTTATCACAGCTTGTTGAGTTTGAACGAATCAGATTATATAAACTTAAGTCTACAGAAGAGGGTTATTAGAAAACCCAGCAGGTTTATTCTATACATAATTTTTAACATTTTGGTTATGTCACGTGAAAGATTGATGTGAGAAATAAAGTGGTTGCAGGAGGTTTTGATGGTTTTTTTTCGTCTGGTTCTTTGAGCAGTTATGGGAATTGGCAGGGGTCACGCAGGGTCACGGGGTCCATGACCTTTGACACCACAACATTTTTAACAAACACATAGACGTCTAATCACTTTAATGTTTAAAAAACTACATCTTTGTAGTGTTAATGTTTTTTTTTTGCGTTTGTGGTTTTTGCTAGTCCAATTACTAGTGCTTGAACATGAGACCTATAGAAGAAACATCAGATGATATGAGACACTTTCTGATCATCAAATGTGAAACATAAGGCTATTGTTTAATTAGTTGTTAAACTAATGTTTAAAAACTAACGTTAGAAATAAATGTTTACACGTTTAGACGTATCTAGGCCCCTGCAGTGAAAACACAAGGGCTCAAGAAACTGAAATAAATTCATTGCATTACTGCTCAGGTTGTGTTTGAAGTAATTGGATATGACACACTTTTTATATGTGTACTTTAAGCTGTCAGGAGACCCTGACTGTTGTCTACAGTACAGTAATAGCCCTATCAAAGAGTCTCTTCTAGGTTTCTTGTATGTCACTTCTAGGTTTGTTGTAAACTGTGGCTGTATAGAGTAGATTTTTCTAGAGGTACAAAAATGTAAGATTTCTGCAAGATCCCATATAGAGGCTGTAGTTGAGGGAGCTGACTTCATTTAACTTGAAAACTTAATATATTCATATTAAAGTCTAATTGTATGCTGTAATCTGGTTTTGGATCAATTTGATGAGAGATGCTTGAAATGATATGGAAATCTTGGCTTTTGATTGTAGTGACATTGTTGAGATCTCTTCTGAAACTGGTAGAGACAAATGCAACAAATTCAGTTTGTTTTATATGCGGAACATCTGAGACGCAGGAGATTTTCCATTTGCTCTTCATTTAATTAGTTTAACAAAACACGTTGTTAAATTTCATATTTTTAATCTTTCTCTTCTATTCAACCCTCTTTAACCTGTTTAACCCTCTTTAACCTGTTTAACCCTCTTTAACCTATTTAACCCTCTTTAACTTTTGATTAAATAAAACATCAATACCAATACAACACTCCAGTAAGGACCAGGAATCCAGGATCCCCATCATCAGTCACTTAAATGTGAAATAAATAATAAAAACAATGCTGAAATAGTTTTCTACATTACACAGCAATGATTGTACAACACATACTTTAATACTTGTGCCGACTGATAGCTCTGCTTGAAACAACAATATTTTATTATTAGAATCACTGTGAAATAATAAATAATGACTTCTGAGATAAAGCAAAGAATATATATTAGAACACTGAGATCAAATAAATAACTAGGCAGTGGCCTCAAGGATTCAGTTGCCATAGGGCATCCATGGAGAAGCAAGGCAGCAGCACACCTGTATAAAATAAGATTTTGCCATAAATGTACACAGTATGAAAACATTTGAACCAATTGAGCTACCAGTAAATATTAATGTATCTAAATGAAACTTTACTCAGTTACTATGCGTAATAAAAGGAACAATATGTGGGGGTGGGACCAAGGAAATATCGCAAAAACATTCCCAATTACATTGAATGGCATAACAATGATATTAAGGGGGGCATTCTCATTCTATATGTCAGTGAGTTCAAGATAAGTCATCAATAGTTTTGTCTGTTTACCCAAAAGTGTGTGCTTTGCAAAAAAATATTCCAACGTTTTCTTTATAGGAGGTGTTTTTAAATGTTTTGCACAAGCATTAACTAGCAAGTAATTTTTAATGTTTTCTGATTAAAATGTGAGTGAGACATCATGTTTTATGTGGCTTTAAGTGCATTGCAGTGTGGTTGATAAGGTGTTCTGGGTGGTTACTAGGGCGTTGTTATGCTGTTGCTGAGGTATTTTGGGTGTTTTTAGTACAGTGCTTTGGATGCTAAATCTTTTAGAAAAGGTAATATTCTGTTCTCTAGAAGTGGATTGCGTTTGTCCTTCAGTGTAAGGCAATGGGTTTTTTTGTAGGGCTTCTCCAACACTAAGGATTTTCCTAGTCGACTGGTAGTCGCTTATTTAAGGCATTAGCCGAATAGACGCACATTTATGATGTTAATTTAATTAGGTTAATATGTACTGGGCAAGGGATATTAGACAATAGTTTGCGTTTCAAGGATGAAAAGAATGTAGAACAATGTTAGCAATGTTACATCACCGCAGTGAAGTTCAGCGGTTTGTGTTCATATTCTGAGCTCTTTGGCATTTCTGTACATAATGTTTTATTAATAAGGTGTATCATGAATCTTGTTATTTGGCCTTTATGTTTTAAGCCTCATTTGAGGACACAAGTTTGCTTGCAGTGTTTGACAGTGAGCTCCTGCCCCACTGCCTTTGAGAAGATTCATGCTGATGATGGATGTGTGAAGGGACAGTGAATTTTAAGCAAATGTTTGCCTGCAGAGTTTTCACAACAGCTTTTTGGGTCATCTGTTACTTTCTCGAAACACTTTTGATGACCCTTGATTTCAGAATTACCACATATCTGTCCATTACAAACTGTGTGACTTCGCAGTCTTTCATTTTTTTCTGTGACTAATAGACAAATTAAAATGTATTCTAAATCTATAAGTCTTGTCTCTTCGAGTAACGATTAGTCGACTGGGCAGCTCTAGTTTTATTGTACAGTGGCAAGTTGTGTAAGTATCTGCTCTTGCACAACCTGAGCATGTTGTACAGGAGAAAAAAACCCCACAATGATCAAGTTTTGACAAGTTCTCATATACATCTCATATCTACAGCTCATCCTATATCTACTCATATATATCTACAGCTATTTGCTTCATCACTCAAATTTTACATTGAATATGAAGTGGCAACCCAACACAGAATATAAATAGTTTATCGTACAAAAGTAAATAGAAATGTCCTTAAACTCAAACCACGTTTATGCTCAGTGCAAATGAAGTCGTGATGAGGGTTTTGCTGTCAGCAACAAAAGTCAGAAGAAGCATTTTCTCCTCCCTTCATTATTCTGCTCTTGACACACAACTGCTGCATTTTAGTTGCTGTGAGTTTGTAGTTTTTCTGGTCATCTCAGATAACAGTGTGATGGAGTCAGGCTTCAGCTCATATTACATTTAAATGCTGACCTGTTTCACTTTTACTTACCTTCCCCATTGTCTGCTCTGTCTTCTCATGTGCCGTGTGTTTGCCGTACGTCACAATGGGCGTTTAGTCAACTTGTTCAACAAGAGCCTATATAACCATAATTTTAAACTTAAAAAAAACTGAAACAAATTACTATATAGGTTTGTGAAAAAAAATGTTACTTGCAGCTGTATTGACATGAACAAGCTAATTACATGTTGTCTTAATTATGTCACATTTAATATTCTCACATAGTATAAATGGGTCTTTTATTTAGAAAGGTAAGGTAGGCAACCAAGAACATGGTGTGAAAGTATTCAACCAAAAATCTTTGGGTTTCACTTTATCATTTACATTTATTCATTTAGCGGACGCTTTCATCCAAAGCGACTTACAGTGAATTCAAGGTATCCATTTTTATCAGTACTTGTATTCCCTGGGATCGAACCCACAACCTTTGCATTGCTAACACAATGCTCTACCAGCTGAGCTACAGGAAAACTGAAAGAAATTATTTTGAATTTTAATTCAAACAATTTATTGAAAGTTGGTATGTGATAAATTATAGTCATGTGCATAAATAAACAACAGTTGTATGAATATTGTAATAATTGATGCATTAACTGTAAGATGTGGACAAGTGCCCACTGTGTTTCATTGAGTGCTTACAAAGTTAAAAATTGATTATTAAACTTTTTAATAATGGTTAGCGGATAGAATATACAGTTTGTACGGGATGTCAGCGTCTATGGAAAGTCCCAACCAAGATAGCTGCAAAAAACGTATAGTTGTGTGTGTGTGTGTGTGTGTGTGTGTGTGTGTTTGTGTGTGTGTGTGTGCACCAAATGTGCAGGGGGGCATTTAAAGAACTCAGATTCATACAGGAAATTGATGTCTGACGAGGAAGCAAGACTAAGAGAGAGAGAGAGAGAGAGAGAATTCAAGCCCTTTCTTTGCCAGTTGCTCCTGATGAACCATGACACCAGGCATTATTACTGGGACATGTTGAAC
Organism: Ambastaia sidthimunki; assembly: GCA_036877625.1. Taxonomy (NCBI): domain Eukaryota; kingdom Metazoa; phylum Chordata; class Actinopteri; order Cypriniformes; family Botiidae; genus Ambastaia; species Ambastaia sidthimunki. The sequence goes on from JAZGTK010001412.1 coordinate 31,270, forward strand.
AAGGAGAGTGTTTGGATTAGGAATTTTTGTAAGAGAAATAAGAATCAGTTTTGATTTGACATATTTATTCTTTTCACTAATGATCAACCGTTTGATTTTCTAGCCAACAAAAATGGAAGTATTTTTGTGTAGTCCAGACATTGTTGGTTGGCTCATGTAAACATTAGACCTGATATGCTACATCTCTGTGGTATTTGTTCACTTGCTCATAGGTTTAGCTCTGTTTGGGAGAATACATGAGAAATAATTAAAGACAGTAAAGGGTTTGAAGAGCTGGTTTGAGTGCTTTTTGATTTGGTAACATAATTGGCCTACTTTTCCTTACAAAGACATGGAAAATTAGGAGACAGTAGTGAGTTATGAAACTGGAACGACCTAGTTTGTCAGCGCTGTGTGTCTGTGAGCATTGTTTTTGTAATTTATGAAGGTTTCTTTCTGGGTTTGGTTTTATAACACTTAGCAGAATTGCTTGATTAAAAATGTTTTTAATGGTAATACAATGTCTAGATAACACAAAGATGCCCAGTAATGTGTGAAGCCAGTGTAAATGGCCCTTATAACCACCTCAAACAGGCTAAACAACTCGAATGCAGAACAGAATATGGACTTCAGGCCAGGATCAAGAGAAAGAAGTTGTTTTGGTATACAGGAGTTTTAATCAATTTACAGCCCTGTTATCCAAACATTCTGTCAAAATGACAACAGTAACAGTTTTAATGGATGTGGTTCTAATAAAACAGATCAAAAAGCAAGTTGCAGTCATTAATAATGTTTATGCAATAGTTAACATTGACTGAAAACATTTATTTACTGTCTAGAAGTGAAGCAGATACAGAGATACAGAGACTGACTACAGAAACACTGAATACAGGTGTGTGTGAAGTTAGGGAGTCTCCTAATCTCCTCTACTCAGCACGAACACAAGCTGTACTAAGAGAGAGAGAGATCTAAATGTGACATTATAATAAGAACTAGGTCATAGCTAAAAATATCAGGTCATAATCATGGGCCATGGTCATTTATATCAGACAGTGATTGTAGTTGAGTAGATTGAAAATGTGTCGTGTACGTACTAAAAGAGTAAAACCACAGTTTCCACACTATTATTCACTTAAGAAACACCAAAAAAATAACAGCAATATCTATGTGTGCATTTTTACTACATTTCCTATTAAAATTCCACACATAGCTTATTTCCACTGCCGCGGTGCTGGTTCCCAATCTAGAACTGGTTCTGCATGTTTTGACCGAACATTGACAGGTTTTTTGGCACCAGCACGGCACCCTGAAGTTGCTGGTCCCAAAATCGGAACCGCACAAATATGTAAACACAGAACCATAAACCAAGGTTTACCCTGTTATAATGTTGGCTCGTGAACTGCTTGTAAATAACGAAAGTTTGTAGAGCGCTACGTGAATGTAACCATAGTAACATTTTGCTACAAATTTCGGCGCTGAAACTTGTGGAAATGTGCGGGTGCTGGTGCCGGACCAGAACCAGTTCAACTCCAGCACCGGCACCAGCACCGGCACGGCCCTGGTGGAAAAGAGGTAATAGAGATTTTATGAATCAATTTGAATCAATTTATTGGACAGTTTCCAATAGTATTGAACACTGTCAGTATTGGACATATTGTAAAATTAATATAAAGACAGTTTTTATTCAAATTTGTTGTGAAGTAGAAAATGCATTAATATCATTGCGGTATTCATTGTTTAAATTTTATATCCTCTAGCAGAATCCTTACAAATATTGCCCAGCCCAAATTACTTCTAGTTATCTTATTAAAAATTCTTTGTCACTATACAATGTACAGCGAAATTAGAGCAGCCCCTTACCGTGCAGACACATAATTTATACTGCAAACTAGTGATGGGTTGTTCTTGAACGGTTCGTTCATTTTGAACGAATCTTTAATGTGACTCGGAAGAACGAGTCGTCAGAGAGAGTGATTCGTTCAGTCGCGCATGCACAACATCCTATAGGCGGCTGTACTAGAATTAATTCACCTGTTTCCAGACTTCGGGTTTAAGTCGTTCGAAAGACTCAAA
>JAZGTK010001413.1:0-40473 GCA_036877625.1 Ambastaia sidthimunki
TTGATGCCTTCAGTGTGAATCTACAATTTTCATAGTCATGAAAATAAAGAAAACTCTTTGAATGAGAAGGTGTGTCCAAACTTTTGGTCTGTACTGTATATTAAATATGTTGACTCTTCCTAGATTTGTAATGCCAATAAATAGTACTCAAGATTTTGAAATTCTTGAGCAAATGATAAAAGTAATTTAAACATGACTGACTAGTTGTCATATGTGTCATGAAATTGTTGCAAAACCAATGGAGGCGTTATTGAGGTGCTACCATATTTAAATTAAGCACTCTGATCTGTTTGTTTATGGATACATGATGTATCTATTGATTATGTTTAAAATGTCGATTGTTTTCTTTCACAAATGACATTTATTCCCCCACTCGAGTTAAGTGGATTTCTTTTATGATAAATGAATGCACTTGGAGCTTCAAAATCTCGGGCCCTATTCCATGCTTTACAAAAAGCCAGCATGTTTTTTTTTTATATAACTCTGATTCTGTTGGGCAGGAAGAAGACAGCTATAAGTTATAAACACCTAGGATGCCTTGAGGATGAGTAATTTATGAGCTAGTTTCATTATTGGATGAACTATACCTTTAACATGGTTGCTGTTTGTGTATTTGCTGTTTTTTTCCTGCTCAGATTGGCGTGGCAGGCCATGAGACAGCTGCATCCAGAGGCAATTGCTGCCATTCAGAGTAAAGCTCTCTTCAGCCAGGCTGAGGAAAATCTGCTGGCTAAGATCACCTCTGTAAGACCTCAAACACATAAGCATTTTTATCACAAGCCGTTCAGCACAGGCTTTAGTCTACGTATTGGGAATTTAAAATTGACTACAGTCTTAAAATGTGACTGCAGTTTTGTTGTCTGTTTCTTGTGTGTGAACAGAGCAGTCAGCCAAAGCTGGAGGTTTTCCAGGATTTGCTGAACAAACACCCGAGTGTGTTTTACCCTTTACGTACAGCAAAGAGTCTGCTGGTGCACTGGCAGCTTCTGAAGCAGTATTATTTACTGGAGGATCAGAGCGGTGAGCATCTGTCCTGACATTGCTGTCTGATGTTTCTTCACTGTCATCTGACCAACTAATCTGATTCCTCCACAGTCCAACCTCTGCCTAAAGGAGAGCAGGTACTAAACTTCTCTGATGCAGAGCAGATGGTAGACAGTGCCAAGCTCAAGTAAGTTACACTCACGTAAGTTACTGTTATTTGTGTGGATGGAGCATTGAGTGTGTGATTGGACATCAGAGCGTGTATAAACAATAATGTGATCCTGAAACAAAATCAAATGAATCTCTTTTTGTGGTTTTTATAGACACTTGTTTAGACTTGTGTTTTCTATGTTGTTTGATTTAAACTTGATAATTAAATAATTATTTTTATTATTGTCTAATATGATGTTATTATATTATTTATTTGCACGAACCACTGATACTATATTGCATTCCGGTTAGTAAGTTGGGCTTGTAATCAGTAGGTTGCTGGTTCGATTCCAGCGCCGGCAGGTAGTAACTGAAGTGCCCTTGAGCAAGACACCTAACCCCCGATTGCTCCCCGGGTGCTGCAGTGATAGCTGCCCACTGCTCTGGGTGTGTGTGTGTGTTCATGACTTGCGCAGTGTGTGTTCACTTCTCAATTGTGATGGGTTAAATGCAGAGGTATTTCAGGTATGGGTAACAATATCTGACAGAAACATGTCACTTTCACTACTGTTGCTACTTTTTCTGGACAAAACTTCGGTACATAACATATCCCGCACTGTTTGTCGGAGACCCATGAATAAGGGGTAAAATCTATGGGATTCATTTTATGCCAATAAGAATGAATGTGAGCTTTAAAGAAACAAACAAAATTAAATAGCCTGAAAGAAAAAACCCTTTAAAAGTAAAAACAATAACCTCAATGGCAAAAGTGTAGCATGGTTTGTAAACAAACCATAGTTTTAAAACTGTTTTGTAATTGTCTTTTTTCGCAAATCAAGCTTTCGTTTACATTTTCACAGCTTTTGCATTCAATCCGCAAAACTACGTTCAGCATTCTGAGACAACTTCATTTGTGGGCGGGGCTTAACTGTGCTTTACTTTTATTGAATAGTGAGATTTTGATGGACATCTTTGATCCTGAGTGGAGCGAATTGTAGTGTGCGATCTGGATGCGGTTAGTTATAGTATTTGTTTTGGTAGTGACTATAAAGCAATTATTTAAATAGCGTTTCAGTTAGTAATTAATATTATATTGGGTAGTCTCATACAACTCTTCCTTCAAGATGAGCTTTCAGGAGCATTAAGAGACATCTTTGTCATCATCCGTCATCAGCTGTGCTCCTGTCACCCACCTGTGGGTGTAAGTTAATGTAAATCAGATAATCAATAAAATTGAGTTTTATTCCTGTACAGTATCAGTGCTTAACTTCCTACTCGTTAATTGTGTCACTTATTGTATGGAGAACCATAAAGGTGTAATCAGAGTTACAATTAAGCAAAAAAAAGAGATAATTTTAGGAAATACCAAGGCATAACTGGCATAACTGCTTCATACTGTACAGAAATGGAACTTTTATCATCCAGCTGAGAATGATCATGATGATACGTGTTGTGGCGCTCATGTGATATGTAAAGGTTTTACTCTTCATGCCCATGTATTGAAAAAATGCATGTTTCCACAATACAATAGTACAGTGACTCCAAAGTATATTTGGTAAGGGTCTTTTTTTAAAGAATTTACTGTAAGATGCCCTTAATATAAGATGATTGTTTTTACATTTATAAAGTCACACTTACAGTTGGAGGTCTTTAGAAAGAATGTTTAATGTTGTCATTGTATATACACTTTACAAATTTATGTATACATAAAATGGAGAAGCAGAAAGAGACTTCTTTAAAGACAAAATTTAATACCATTATTTTAATATTGATTAGAAAATACCACCACAATTTACACCTTTAAATAAGATGACACAAACATATTCTGTTTTCATTCAATTTAACACTGTTAAAAGCGAAGTTTCTTTGCTGTTTTGATATTACTACATAATTGTAGTAATAAACACACCCTGTTTTTTCAAGGCTGTCTTGGTGTACTTAAAATCACATTAAGCAACATCCAAACAGAGAAATTTGTGGAATTTACCTTATGTTGGCTTATTTTTTTTTTTGATCCCGATCTCTACCTAAGTCTAGTTTCGGGTCAGAGAGCTGTCCATCAAAATCTCACTAGCCAATAATAGTAAACCACAGTTAAGCTCCTCCCATATGTGAGGTTTATGTGTTTTGCCATTAAGGTTTTCATTTCCAAGATTTTTTTTTCCAAATTTTTTTGGTTAATTTCTTTAAAGTTTGCATGTATTCTTACTTGCATAAAACGAATCCCATACAATCAACGGGCCTATTGAGGAAAGGTGTGCTTTGATTCGTTTTTATTGCTTTTATTAGTGATTGGGATGTGATTTAGTTACACTCTCTTTGCTAACTCTCTTCCAACATGCTGTTTTGTATATGGAATTTAATTGGATGTCGAGGTGGAAACCTTGTAGAAGTTTTATAATGTTAATATAACCCCAAAAAAGTTATCAAAATGTAATGAATATTACTGTTCAGGATATCAAAAATGTAACTCATATTAAACACAGATACATGTGATCTTGATTAACAGAGTAGCTCTAAATGACTAAATGAGCTCCATTAAATCCACAAAATGAGCTCATTTCAAATTTGATGCCTCTGCTACAGGTCTCAAAATAGCTGGGATGGGGGCAACAAAGGGCTAAAAAAAGCAAGAATTTTTTTAAAAGATTCAGCTGGGAGAACATCTATAGCAACTAATTACGTTAAAGTGACATCAGGTCTGTAACATGATTAGCTATATAAGGAATGTCTGTGAAAGAGTGTGAAAAAGGTTGTGGACTACTTTAAAAACAACATTCCCCAACGTCAGATTGCAAAGGCTTTGCAAATCTCATCATCTGCAGTGCATAACGTCATCAAAGGACTCAGAGAAACTGGAGAAATCTCTGTGTGTAAGGGACAAAGACCTTTGTTGGATGCCTGTGGTCTTCGGGCCCTCAGACGACACTGCATCACTCATCGGCATGATTCTGTCATTGATTGACATTACTAAAAAGGCCCAGGAATACTTCCAGAAACCACTGTCGGTACACAAATACAATCCGCTGTGCAATCTTCAGATGCCAACTAAAGCTCCATCATAAAAAAGGAAGCCATATGTGAACATGGTCCAGAAGCACCGTTGTGTGCTGTGGGCCAAGGCTCATTTAAAATTGACTGTTTCAAAGTGGAAAAGTGTTCTATGGTAAGACGAGTCCATTTGACATTCTTGTTGAAAACCATGGATGCCGTGTCCTCTGGGCTAAAGAGGGGTGAGACCTTCCAGCGTGTTATCAGCGTTCAGTTTAAAAGCCAGCATCTCTGATGGTATGAGGTGCATAAGTGCATACGGTATGGGCAGCTTGCATGTTTTGGAGGGCACTATGAATGCTGAAAGGTATATCAATGTTTTAGAGCAACATTTGCTCCCCTCCAGATGACATCTATTTCACGGAAGGCCTTGTGTATTTCGGCAGGACAATGCAAAACCACATAGTGCAGCTATTACAACAGCATGGCTTCCTAGTAGAAGAGTCCTGGTGCTGAATTGGTCTGCCTGCAGTCCAGATCTTCACCTATAGAGAACATCTGGCGCATCATTAAATGAAAAATACGTCAAAGACAACCACAAACGCTTCAGCTGCTGGAAACCTATATCAGGCAAGAATGGGACCAAATTCCAGCAACAAAACTCCAGAATTTCTTGATTCCTAGACGTCTTCAAACAGTTTTGAAAAGAAGAGGAGATGCTACACCATGGTAATGTGTTACATGCCCCCGTCCTAACTATTTTGAGACCTGTAGCATCAATTTTGAAATGAGTTTATTTTGTGCATAAAATGGTAAAATTTCTCCATTTAAACATTTGATCTCTGTTCTATTGTGAATAAAATATTGTGATATTGTAAACTATGTGATTTGAAATTTTTCATTTTATTCAAATGTCCCAACTTTTCCGGAATTCGGGTTGTAAGTAAAAATGGTTTCTTTGTGTGTTCGTAAAATGAAGTGAGAGTAAATCTCTCTACATTCCTATGGGTTGTAAAACAGTCTTATCAATACGTTGCTATGGTCACTGGAGGCCTGGTTCTGTATCTGGTATGTGTGGTTATATTAATGAACTATAAAATATGCTAGCATCATGCTAATTGATGTTAAACATGTTAATTTTAAAATGTGCTAACATCATGTTAAAAAAATGTTAGCTTCATGTTAAAACGTGCTAATATTGTTAAAATCTATCATCATGTTAGCATCATGTTAGAATGTGCTTGAATTATGCTAAAATTTGCTAGCGTCATGTTACAACATGCTACCATCATGCTAAAATGTAACGTAAAACTTCTATATCTATACTTTTAAGCTTTACAAACTGCTATAGTCTTAATTTCTTTAAGTTTTATTTTACTTTTTAACTTTTAGAACTTTGTTCACAAACTTTACTTCTCTAGTTATAGGTTGTAGTCTTAAGTTCTTTAATTTAAAAGTTGCTTAAACTTTTTGAAGCTGTGTAATTTTCAAAATATAGCCATACAATATAGACAACATAGAGTGCCTTATTATTGTAGTGCCTTATAGTTTACCAAAAAAAAACCAAATACTCTTTCATTTGTTCTTATCGTCCCAGATCTTTATGACTTACTTTCTTCAGCTGAGCACAAAGGTTGTCAGAAAAATGTCGTGTAACTGTATCTCTGTACAGGCAAGAGAAGAGAACTTGAAATGTCGAAGCTCCAGAAACACGTTGTGACCATAAATACGCATCATATAGGTTAATGAATGTCTTTTAAAACTGAACAAGGAGGAAATAATGTTTTAAAGTGAAATCATATGACCTAAAAACAATCCAAATGAAATAGACACTTTCTGACCACATGACAAAATGTCTGTTAAACAGCTGGTTCAGTCATTGAAATGACTTCTTTTGATTTATAACAGAAGTGATTTTGAGTGACTGTATACTGTATTCATTCATATTTGTGTGTTTGTCAGAGACAGCAGAGATGAAGTTCTGGAGCATGGTGAGTTACTTCACACAACCCCTTTCAAATTTTTACCACAAACCCTGTAGTGCCACTAAAAGTTTCACTTATGTTTATGCTCATAACTTTTGACTTGTAACTCCTAGAAAAAACTCTTTCCTCTGCTTCTAATTCAGACACCATTTTCAATCATGAAAATTTTCTCCAAGTAACACTCTTTCAAACTTGTCTTGGAGTGCTTATCTAATTTGCTAAATATTTGATACGTAGCGCCTAGAGACGTTGACACATAACATTAGTATATGTAATCGCAGGCATGGCTTGAGGGTTCATAGATATACAACATCCTGATAGTTTATAATATTGGTCAAAAGTAAATAATTTTATTACGTTATAATGGGTTTCACATGTTTTCTTTCTGCTTTATTGATCTGTTGATCAGAGATGTCCACAAATCTTTTCCTTTGTACTATTGATGTGTTTGATCCCTAATTGGTGCTTGAAGCTATTTTTATTAGTTGTTTTGTGTTTGTGCACATTTGTGTGTACGCATGTGTAGAGCTGATGATCGCAGACAGACATCAGAAGCGTGAGATCAGACACCTGGAGCATGAGCTTCCTCGCTGGCAGGTGTTGGTGGACAGTATTACAGGTCTGAATTACACAACAGTCTTCAGTGCTATCATGTAGTGACAACACTCATCTTATTTTAATGGGATCTTGTAATGTTCTTGTTTTAGGCATGAATTCACCAGACTTTGATAATCAGACACTGGCAGCTTTACGTGGAAGGATGGTCAGATATCTGATGCGTTCTAGAGAGGTCAGACTTGCACTGTTCAGAATGTGAATAAACCAAGTGAGATCAGCTGTATGTCAATTTTGCATGTTTTTTTTTTTTTTTTTTCAGTTTTCTTAGTGTCAAAATTTCTTGACAAATGACACATTCAATATAATGTAAAGGAACAGTTGTGCCATGACTCAGATCTAATGAGTCATGTTATTCAAGCAAGGAACTTAACCTGTTAATATGGAGAAAAATTAGGGTTTTGTTCTGTACTTTATAGTTTATAGTCTTGAAAATTAGATTTTCTTAAATTAGATTTGCTTAAATTAGACTGTGGAGTTTTTCAAGATTGATCATGACACAATTGTCGGATTGCTCACTCCAAATATACAGTATATTTCATGGGCTGTGACCGTTAACAAACAGTTTTAAAATGCTTCAGATTACCCTTGGCCGTGCCACTAAAGATAAGCAGATTGATGTGGATCTATCTTTGGAGGGACCTGCATGGAAGATCTCCAGAAAACAAGGTTGACGCATTTAACAAGTTATCATGATGCACTTGATGCTTTGCTTTTGAAGTGTGCTGCTTGACTTTTACTGGACGTCAATAAAAGAACAACAAAAACAACCAATTCAACTTCATTAGTCTTATTAGTTATTAGCATAAGTCACATTAAAGCAAAAGTAAATGGGCCTGTGTTTGGTTCAAACACTACTTAAACTCTCCTATAACCAACTAAACAAGTTTGTCAGCTTCTTTCGGTAGATCTGAAGGAGCAGGATTGAGCAGTCCAGATGTAGTCAGTTTGGGATTGAATACTACAAACTACAGATATAAATAAACCATGAATCCCTCTGTATTTTAAATCTGTAAATCATACAGTATACTGTGCTGTAATTTCAATATGGTTATAGATTTATGCAAAAACTGTTGCTGTAAATGAGCAGTGGGGAAGATTCTCAGACAGACAGTTAGACCTGTAGGATGTGATGTTTCAGATCAAGTGTCTGAGATTTATCAGTAGTATTCCATCATGTGAACTGTATAATTTTTTAATGAAATGATTTTTGTTTTTGTTTTTTGATTGCAGGGATCATCAGACTGAAGAATAATGGAGATTTCTTCATTGCTAATGAAGGCCGGAGACCCATTTACATTGATGGCCGACCTGTTTTATCTGGAAACAAGTGGAAACTCAATAACAACTCTGTGATGGAGGTACAAAAACACCCGATGCGTCTCTACAGAAAACACTTTAATTTAAAAATCCTTAAAGGTGCTCTAAACGACATTAGCTGCAATTTGTAGTTTTATCAGCTTGTTGCCAATATGAAAAAGTGAGTGAGGACTTAACGTGTCACCAAATTAATGTGGAAATAGCTGTTCAGGACTGATGCTGAGATTACAAATGAAAGACTCAAATCTTCATTTTAACATGTCACATTAAAGATGCTTTTTTATGAACCAAACCTAATAGATTCTTACTTAAAATAGCAATGTTCTTTAACAAAATATTTAAGCAAAATATTTTAAAAAAAGTTTTAAGCATGAAGGCTCGTGTTATAATTAAGGTCTGAGGACCATAATGTGGAGACCCTATTGTAATTGCTTTGTATATAATTAAGACCCAAGCTTTGAAAATGCAAAGGGCTTTGTTGTTATCCTTAGGATTATTCTTAGGGCCCAAGCACTGAAATTGTGATGGGTCCTGTTGTTTCTTGTTGAATTATTTTATGATAATCGAAGAGGCGAAGACCCCCTATTGTTTTCTGTTCTTCTGCTCGTGGGTCTATGCCAGCACGTAGAACAGTACATAGGATAGTTATATAATCTGGCATACAAATAGAGAACACTAATATGTTATGTCTCTAACTCCAACCCTCTAGCGCCACCAACAGTTCAGATTTTCATTCATAGTTATAAATTAATTCTTAAGTCCTAGAAACAAAATTTAGAATTTAATTAAGAATTTTCGAAGTTCACTTAGGGTTTGTCTGATTTCCATGAAATTGGGTATGTAGCATCTAGACACACAAAACTAAGAGTTAGACAAAAAGTAAGCAAAAGCGTTTTGAAGAACAATAGGGTTTTTGAATAATGCAGAAATTAATTTGATGGAAAAAAGCATGCAAAAATGGACACAAGGCTGTATCTTCGCAACGCGTTTGTGTTTCGACTTATGTCACCACGGCATGACCTGAGAGTGCATGCACAGTTTTGTCACAGTGCCAGCTACTGGTCTAGAGATATGAAAAATAGCTGGTTTGCTTATAAATTTAGAATACTTTGTCATGAGGGTGGTCTCCTTAGATTCCTTGAGGTGTACCAAGTCGAATGATATCCTTGGTGTTCCTTGGTCTGCCATTTTGGGCGCCAACCATTTTGCATTTTCTCATAAAATGCAAAGTCTTACGCAATTGATTATCAGTTCAAAATTTTGTTTTGTTAATTGGTAATATGCTCTGAGAAAGCACCCAAAAGTCAGCACCCCCTAGTGGTCAAAATATGAAACATTTGATTAGTTTACCTGATTGTCATGTGTCTGAGGACACTCTTGATGAAAGTAATAAAATATGTTTTTTGATGCACCCAGTGGTTGTCAAATAACACCTCAACAAATTTGATGACACAATGCCATAAAGCATCTGAGGCTGTAATTTAAAAATTAACCATTTTATGCTGCTGTAAATAGTTTTAGTTTTTTATTTCTTTGTCACTGAAAGCAGACTGTCACCACTGCTTACAGCTGTATATTTTTTAATTGCTCGGGCCTGTTTCACTCCTTAACATGCCCAAAAACTCTTAAAACATAGCATACACATCAGAGTCGTTGCCCATTAGGCACAAGCAAAGGCTGGCACATGGGTGGGGCACGGGGCTTGGTTACGCCTCCTGGAATGTGGTACAAAAAATGGTGCACATATCTAACATTCACGCACCTGTACCAAATCTGGTATGTGTATTAGCCTTGTCGTCCAAAGCAACTTTTGCACTAACACCCATTAGCTCGGCCAAACAGGAATTCAGAAAATTTGGATTTTCTGAAAAAACTTTTAAATGCTCCTATTATTACATTGCGAGGGATTAGTAAATATCGATGGCAGCCAATTGTTTGGCATTAGTCACAACACTTTAAGGTGTTTGTTTATCATTGTGGTTGCTCAAGTTCATCTAATGATTACAATTTTTGGTATGGACATTCTTCTCACCATGTTGAACATTATTGATTTGCATGACTTCGCTTCACCCAACGGGGGGGGGAATGATTTTCTTATACTTCTAAATCAATCACATTTTTGAGGGCCAAGCACTCTACATTGTATTATCCCAGCATCTACAATAAAAGTCTCTTGGAGCCGTGCTCTAAACCCAACAGGAAGTCAGCCATTTAGAATTTTCTCTGCAATTTTCTCTTATTGTTTTCTGAAAGCCACCAGGTGACGGTGGCACTGGTGCAAAGGTTCAATCAACGCTGCTTGCAGTTTTAATTTAAAATTGTAATTCTATTATAATGTCTGTGAATACTTGCTCTTCAGTTGACACCAATCTTATGGGTTTAAATCAGTGTTAAATTATTGTCTGTATGCTGCAGCCTTATTCCTGTCTGTTACAGTTGCACATTTACAGATTTCTTTTTTCCTCAAGTTGTTCTATGGTTTCACAGAGACTGTGAGGTGTGTGGAAATGCTTCATCAGCATTGTAAAAAAACATTATAAATGTGAAATTCAGAGCATATTTTTGTGCCATTAATACAGACTGAGATTACAGATTATACTGGCAATGACTGGAGTCCAATCAGAGAGATCAAGCTGTAAAAACAGCTTCTGTATTAATCTAAATTTGTGTTTGATCTTTTATTTGACAAAGGCAGACCGCTACAACGCACCGAAAAGTGAGGTGTGTCCCTTATCCGGCTGAACTGAGTTTGTTTTGAGGGAGTTTAATGTTAACATTGTTTTGTCAGGTAGTAGTAATTGCCAGTAATAGTCAAGAACCGATATGTTATTACAGAAACAACTTTTAACTGAAAAAACATTAGCTGATTAAAAATATAATCTGTGTATGTGCGTGCTTCAGTTATTCAGAGTTACTTCATATAATAACACAATGTCTGTTTCTGAATAAATATGTACATACACACTTATTGGGTAACCTTGCTAGCACCCTTTTGATTTGTCTTAATTCTTCGCTTTTCTTAACACTTCCACATAGGATACATATAAGTGTCCTCGCTTATGACTCGTCAGAAAGTTTCCCTCATTTCTTGCTTCCTCATGCTGCAATTAGAGAATTTATAATTTATATATTTAACATGGCTGAGTTTGATCAGTTTCCAGGTGATGACAGAGGAGCAAGGCAACAAAGAAGCATTAGTCTGAGTATTGAAAAGCACTATAGCCATGTTCTGTCCTGCGTACTGCAGTTGTTGCGATTGTTTGCCACCATTTGGCTTTATATCTTTGCATGTAACAGCACATTTGTAACAGTTATAGTTGTGCCTCACAGACTTTATCAAATATTTACTGGGTTTAGAGCCACATTGTAAAGTGACTCATGAAAAAATCAGATGTGGCCTAAAATCAACTTTCTTTTCCATTCTGATGGGTCTGATTGAATTGGCGATTGCTTCACACATACAAATAAGAACTAATAGTAGGAATGGTAATTATCATTCCTCAAAACTTTGTTTGGTGTTGTCTTGTATGTAGTTATGGCATACAGTTTGCTTACACAACAGCGTCATATCGGGTGGAGCAGTGACTCCAAGACTGAAATGCTTATTTAACTTTCACCAGTTGAAAGTTTGGGATATGTTAATGGTATGCGTTATTGGCGTTAATTGGAGTGTTTTGTGTATAACTGTAGTGTTACTATTTCTTTTAATAAAAACATGATTGCCTAATTCTAAGAAATAGTATTACTTAATAAAGATGAAAGCTACTTTACATAGTTATTTACATTAGTGGTGATCTGAATAGATGGGTGAGGAATGTGAATTTCTGTTTTTGTCTTGTTTAGATTGCAGGTCTTCGATTTGTGTTCCTCATCAATCAGGAGTTGATCTCCCTCATAAAAGCTGAAGCTGCCAAGATGAATCAGCCGTGATACCACTATCCTGTACAGCAGAACCTCCCAGCGCCCGAGCAGGGCTTTTCATAACTGATAGTCTTCCATTCGTACAGCAGGTCATGCAAACAACTTGAAACCTGCATTGAATAACAGATTGGATCTGACGAAATATTTGGAGTTCAATTCAGAGGACAGTCTATTTGGCAATATTTTATATGCCTGATACTAAGGACACATTGGACTAAAATAACTAATTGTCTGAGATCTTTGTCACTGCTTGTTTATTGTAGAATTTATGTAAAGTGAATTTTTTTTTCACTTGATATTTAGTCTTTTGTATACTTATATTTTGTTTGTTGTCTCAAGTAAAACAGAAACTGTTATCTTATATCCTTGCAAACAGACCTACTGGTCAATATACCAACATTTTCAAAATGGTACTGTGAAGATACAGTCATTGTTTGGAAAAAATATATTAACATTTTAAATGACTTGAGTCGGGGTCAAACTTAGAGGTATTGTACCGAAAATAGATCCGGAGAGACTCCCTTCTTCTGATTGATGCATCCACTGGGGAGGCCGCTGTCTGATTGGTCTTTCCCTGCAGAACCCGCTCACAGGGACATGACACAGGTGTCATTTTTACGGAGAGCAAGATTTCGATCACGCAACGGCTTTGAGTCACCGGAGTTTGGCCCTAGCTCCCAGCACACAGAGAACCGCTGGGAAGTACTGTTTTGATATGACAATTAAAAACAAGTTTGAACGTGCATGCCCCCTGAATCACTGAGAAAAAAGCAACATCATTTTATGTTGGTGATTTTTACTAATGGGAAACATGATGTTTAATATGATGCATTTCAGTGCTGTTCGTCATGACAAAAGAAAAGATGTTGTGAACCTGTAAACCATTTTAAAATAAGCCGAATGTTAGGAGTGACATAAATCATAAAACCTTTTTAAGACAATTTGAATTGTCGAACAAGCATAAAATACACCACGTGATCGCTTAGGGCACGAACACAGTTTTATATTAATTGTAGTCGTATGTTGGAGACGGTAAACAGTTTTCTGAAACATCAGGTTAAAAATGTATTTTGCGACGCGATTGTCTCATTAGAGACAAAGCAAGCGGTGAGAAGTGACGCAATCTGCTTTTGACGACGTCACACTCGCGCGTCAGCGTTTTACAGTCAGATCGCAGCGCGAGCTCACGGTGCATTCAGCTTCTGCGGGATCATCTAAAGTGTGACTACCGTAAGATGTTCATTTATTATCTGAACCTCCCCGATCTGCAGCTGTTGCGTTTATTACAACCACAGTCTGTGACGGGATGCTGAATCAGCTTTAGTATTATTATTTTTTTTTGTAAAATAAAGTTAAGCCCTTTTAATCAATCTCTTTAAATTTAAAACAAATGCCTAAAACCATAACTACATGTATGACTATTGCCGCTACATGTCAACGCATAGCTACATGTAAAAATATTAACGTCTGATGTTGATGTGAGGTGTAATTAACACGCGTTTTATGTAAATGGTTATATTACATTATGTAACTTACTCCTGTTTCTGATCATTCATACATTTTGTAATGTACAAAATGTTTGTACCTTTCATAGTTCACGCGCTGTTTTATGTTAAATAGCAGACTGTTACAGTTTAACAGAATACTATTCTGAATGATTTACGGATATCTTGAGCTTTCAGAGGTTTGTAGTTTTAATTGCAAACTAGTTTTTCTTTGATACCATTATTTATTCCTAATCCTGCTTTTTATCGTGTTCAAGTAATTGTTTATGACCGGTCATAAAACCAGTAGCTCATGAGTCGCGTGGATAACTGATAAAAATATACAGCTAATAGTTATAACGCAGTAGATATAACGAGTGCAGTCAGTGTTCAGAAGATCTGGGCTGATATGCTTTATCTTGCAGTCAGTAAATTAAACTTGTATATAAAATATATAACTTATATATAACTATTGGCCATTTCAGAAGTGTTGTTTACTTCTGTTTTGTGTTTGGGCGAGGTGCAACCAGCAGGCGGTGGCAGTGATAAGACAAATGTTTGCGTTTTGATAAGTTATTTTAGTTTGTCCAAATAGATCTGTCATGTTTTATGAACTCAGTGGTTATTTGCCCTTCGGTGGCAGTCTACCAGTTTGGTACATGCTTTGAAAGTTTCTATAAGTCAGTAGAGGCTTGCATTGAGAGTTCAAGAAGCACTGAAAGTGCAAAGGGCCATATTGTCTTCCTTAGGATTATAATTTAAGGTAAAGACCCAAAGGGGCAAAGACCCCTGTTTTATCTGTTAGTGTTCTTACGCTCTAGTGTATGTGGCAGCCCATAGACAGAGGACTATCTTAAATGTTACTATAGCAAATTAGAATTTTTTACTTCAAACACTCTGGGGCCAGCAAAAGTAAATCTTATTTTTCCTCTTCCTCTCATGGATTTCCACAAATTATTAATTTGCAAATAAATGTATGTGCCAAGTACAAGAATATTTTTCTTTCAAAAAGACAACAAATTTTCTTTCAAATTTTCTAACCTCACTACAGCTTACTGGAAGCAGCAGTCAATGCATTTTTTTTTCTGCACTGACCTTTAACAAACAAGCTAACCAACACTAAAACAACACTAAATTGTTGTAACCTTCCAAACATGTATGGACTAGTGAGTACTAGTGAAGTTTATATATAAACTAGGTCTCCGGTCTACAGCATGATTTGATATTATCCATTGCATTGTATGTAATTGTCACACATGGCTCTTATATTTTTTAAGAAACTTTTATTTACGGCATTGTATGGTGTTCATCAGCAATACCACATTCCAAATATCTTCTCCGTATATAAAATTGGTGTCATTAATACAGAGAGTTACAAGAAGCAAGACGGTTCCAATCATTCCGACTCTGCTGAGCCAATGCGTCATCCTGCTCTACAGATCATCAGCGTGAAGCCTTACAATGCTGAGCCACCCGCATCTATACTTACAGACAGTTACATCACACCCTCTGCCATAGTTTTTAAGCGTAATCATCTCCCAGTTCCCAGGGTGGATCCTGAAACATACAAGCTGAAGATAGAAGCTCTCATGAGAGAGATTTTTAAATAAAAGTTTCTTTTGAATAAAACTTCTATTGAATAAACTGCAGTATATTATTAAAATTAGTACCTGTACAAAACTTGGTACATGTATTACTCTTGTTGACCAGAACAACTTTCGCACTGACACCAATTAGCTGCCGGTGTAGGTTAATGAAGAATTAAATAAGCACATTAGGTTTATAATTGGACATGTATTTGATTGTTCTTATGTTGCCACACAATTTACGTTCACATTTAAACATTAATTATAGCCAATAACAGTATGTTTCTGCCATGATACACCCTAATCTTAAAAATGACCCTTAATGTTTGTCATTATACCATTGTATTGGCACCATGTAAATGTTAATCAAGGCTGGTTTTAATCATAATTTGAAGACAGTAGTAGTTGTGGATAGATCTGCATTTTGGAAAATGACTGACTTTAGAACGGTAGCTAAATGAATCCCTGGTTGGGTGGTTTTAATGTGGGAGTACATTGTGAGTTTCTTTCAGCATGATTTGTTCAATTATTTTTTTTCTGTAGTGAAAAACAACATTTGATGGCTAATCAGTTCTAAGGATTTTAAGATTTCACGCACAGAACATGTAGCTTGTGTCCTTGTATGTTGACAGTATTATCTTTATTTCAGTTCTCAGAAAGTGGAATGCAGTGCCTCAGACATTACCATGGTCTTACTAAGATCTGCCTTATCAGCAGGAAAAGGTATTTCTGCCATTTTTTTTGTCCATATCATTCCACCATTTCCATAATCAAAAACTGAGGGGACTCA
Source organism: Ambastaia sidthimunki (assembly GCA_036877625.1). NCBI lineage: Eukaryota > Metazoa > Chordata > Actinopteri > Cypriniformes > Botiidae > Ambastaia > Ambastaia sidthimunki. The sequence goes on from JAZGTK010001413.1 coordinate 15,827, forward strand.
GGGGTCTGTTTCTTTCTGTTAAAGATAATTTAAATTTAAAATGGATATTTTCTACCGATACGGTGAAGTACAAAATATAAAACAACTATTTCAAAGGTAGGCTTTCGGTGACAATAGCGATAGCAACCTAGCTTTAAAAGCATAAGAACCTGCCTTCTGGCATATGAAGAGACAGCAAAACAAAAAATGTTCTGACTACCCTGCCTTTATGGCAAATATTTTGTGAAACATCCAAAATCTATGATTTTTGCACCTCAGTGTATGGAATGACATTCTAGGATTTATTTACAGATTTTTTTTTACGTATATATTCTAGGATCATTTATTGATGTTAAAGTTGACAAACTTTTCTTTAGTGTGCAGCTGCGGAAGAGCGTTGTGCCCTCAGTGTGTGTGTGGAACGGGCATGTGTCTCACCGTGGGACGAGCTCTGGAGGTAATGGCAGGCAGGACTGCTACAATGACAGGCTGTCAAAGTTCAGATTTGCACTGGCCGGTCTGGCGATAGGCGCTGGATTTGTTGTAGCCTATAAACTTCACCAAGGAAAGGTGAGACACCCGACCGTGTAGTCAAACTCACACGGATGCCTGCCAATAAAATAAAGTATAACACACATAAATTACTGAAATCAAATAGGTTTTTTAGACTTCACTTACCAAGGTTAAGTTTTCATTTAATTTTGTTAATGTCAACCCAATTGTTTTCTCATCTGAATCCTTTAGTCAAGGACAAAGTGCATGTAGATTTAGTTTTTAATGTTTTCCACCAGATAAAGTACCAAATTTTGTAAGCATTCAGTTTTTTGCTAATAACTCCACAACAACAAAGGATTTTATAAACAAACATAAACATGATTTTACCTCTGAATCTGTTTAATGTTAAAAACATTAAATTCTTATTCCACTGGAAATATCTTTATATCTTTACAAAATGAGTTTCATATAAGACATTTAGGAAGAAAGGAATAAATAAATATCAGGTCATAATAAAATTAAGACTGAATAATGTTTACATAAAATACTGTATTTTAATGCATAATTCTACTTCCAGTAGTTAACACAACCTTGCAGATTATGTAACAGTTAATTAAACATTTCATTTCTTACATTTTATTCCCTGTTGGGAGCCTCACTGCTAAGGACCCAGAGTCAACTTCTGCGTGCCCCCTTAAAACAGCTTGTTGCACCCTTGCACTCCTTTGCTGAGTAATGTTTCTTGTTGTATTCATTGTCTTTTTTTAGGCTGAGTGGGCAGCAATGTCAGAACAGTCAAAGGTAACTCCGACCCCTCCCCTTCCCGTTTACAGCCTAGAAGAAGTATCAAAGCATTGTTCCCTTGACAGTGGGGTGTGGGTCACCTATAAAGGTGAAGTCTTTGACATCACAGACTTTGTGGCCCTGCACCCTGGCGGCGACAAAATCCTTCTGGCTGCAGGGGGTGCACTAGAACCGTACTGGGCATTGTATGCCGTTCATCAGCAAGACCACATTCTAAATATCCTCTCCGTATATAAAATTGGTGTCCTTAATAAAGAGAGTTACAAGAAGCAAGATGGTTCCAACCCTTCCGACCCTTACTCTGCTGAGCCAATGCGTCATCCTGCTCTACAGATTAACAGTGTGAAACCTTTCAATGCTGAGCCACCCGTATCTATACTTGCAGACAGTTACATCACACCCTCTGCCATATTTTTTACGCGCAATCATCTCCCAGTTCCCAGGGTGGATCCTGAAACATACAAGCTGGAGATAGAAGCTCTCTCTGGTGGTGTAGTTGCTTTAACACTAGATGAGCTGAAGTCTCGTTTTCCAAAACACACAATTACAGCAACAATTCAGTGTGCCGGGAACCGTCGCTTGGAGATGAACAAAGTCAAGCCAGTTAAAGGACTTAATTGGGGCGTGGCAGCAATAAGCAATGCTACATGGTCAGGTGCACGTCTGAGGGATGTACTGCTGTACTGTGGCTTCGGGCCAGAGGTTATGGCTAAGGCTCGACATGTTCAGTTTGAAGGGTTAGATCAAGACGTGACCGGCATACCATATGGTGCATCTATTCCACTGAACAAGGCACTAAGCGAAGAAGGTGATGTTCTTATTGCGTATGAGATGAATGGGGAGGACCTCCCGGCAGACCATGGCTACCCTGTCCGTGTGGTTGTACCTGGAATTGTTGGAGCACGCAACGTCAAATGGTTGGCGAAGATTGTTGTGAGCGATGAGGAGAGCAGAAGCCACTGGCAGCAAAATGACTACAAAGGCTTTTCCCCAGATACCGACTGGGACACTGTGAACTTCAGCTCAGCACCAGCCATCCAGGAGCTCCCCGTCCAGTCAGCTATCACTCAGCCAACTGAGGGGGTTTCTGTAGACCGCAGTGCCGGAGAGGTGACGGTGAAAGGCTATGCATGGAGTGGTGGAGGACGGGAGGTTGTCAGAGTCGATGTTTCGGTAGATGGTGGGAACACGTGGCACATAGCCAATCTTAGGACAAGTGATAATGGACAAGACCCTGCACCGCCTCCTCCACCTGGGAGAGCCTGGGCCTGGAAGCTATGGGAGATCGACATACCACTGCCTAATAAGGCCGAGGAGCTGGAGATTGTTTGTAAAGCAGTGGACAGTAGTTACAATGTGCAGCCAGACACTGTCGCTCCAATCTGGAACTTAAGAGGTGTGCTTAGTAACGCATGGCATCGGGTAAAGGTAAAAATGAGTGAGGATTTAAAAGACGAAAAAAATGAGCTTGGGAAATAAAAATGGTAAATGCAAGCACTTTTGGTGATAATTGGTCTTAAGGTACTTAAGATATGATTTTTTTTATTTCTGTTTTAATGAGCAGAAATAAATGCTTTCTTGATGCATAAATTCACTTTATTTGATTAAAATAATACGCGTATTATTAGCGAGGACATTTCAGAGTTAAACTTCAGAAAAACATTTTCTAAATACTGTTTATACAAAACAAGATTAATGTGCCATTACTTAATAATTGCCAACAAGGAAACACACGTGTTCAGCTAAGTAAAGCTGTTCACAATTGTAATGTCAACAATGAAGCAGCATAAATGTTTTGGGCTAAAGGGCAATTTACACAGTACCGTTTTCAGTTAAAACCTGAAAACATTTTGATTAACTTTTTACTTTTTCCATTATTTTTATGACAGCATTCATTCACATGACAACAGCGTTTTGGGAGACTGAAAATAACAAAATACAGTGTTTTTAATCATTTTATTTTGTAAACGGGAGCATTCTGACAATATTGTCAACTGTACACAAAAACACAAAGGCAAAAACCCAAAGTTTTCTGCTGTTTGTACATTGTTGTTGTGTAAACATACGCTAAATGATGATGAGGATAACCAAGATCCAGATAATAGGAATGTAACGATTCACTCTTTTCTCGGTACATTCATTACAGATCCTGGTGATTCATATGCATCAATTTTACAATATGTGCTAGCAGGTGCTGCTTAAATCTCAGGCGTATTCAGAATAATAACAAGTTCAACCAGATGCATATCATAGTTGAAGTACAAATGCAATTGCATATGAAGTTTAGATAGTTTCCTAGATATGCACTTTTTTACTAGTTGTGTGTGCTTTAATAAAACACACATTTGTGGTCATGTAACACATTTGAGGTACAAGCTCTAGACATCTTGGACAGTAAAGACTGCATTATACAGGCAGTGAGAAAGTAACTTAACATCTGTCGATGGTGCAGATTTGATTGTCACCTATTATTTTAAGTTTGAGAGTTATTTTGAAGTTTGGCTCTCTGCACATCATATTTAGTTTTAACTTAGCAAAATTTCTGTCTGGAATATAATTTATTTAAAGTGTTTAAAAGATTTTAGAATTGAGTTTAGCGATGTTTACATAACACAATAAAATGTATTCAGAACAAAAGCTATTTAAAATGTACAATTTTGATATTCAGCCCAACACAAAGACACTTTGGGGTGCAATGAAGAGTGTGCCATTTGTTTATTTGTCACTATCATTTTTGTTTTATTGACATTAAAGCAAGTAGAGTCTTTTGATACTAATTTGAATTGCTAAGTGCGTCAAATATTTAAAAAAATCTTTTGAATCGAATCAGTTTTCATTGTGAATCTAACTGAATTGTTCTGAGTTTGTAAAAAATATTTTTTTGAATCGAATTGGAAACCTATTACTTGTGAATCAAATCAATTTGTTGTCTACCCAAAGATTCACATCCCTACAAAAGGATTCACTGTTATGTCTTTTTTACTGATACAGCTCCTGTGCTAATGCTCTGCTAGAGCTCCTCCAGAAGCGACCCCTTCATACTCTGCATGTATTTTAACATCTTAGATAATTTAGTGGCTTTATGCCATAAGCAGGCTTTAATACAATGATATATAGGAATACAGTATTAATCTTAATGTATGTCACAGTCTTCTCTTTTGACAACCATTCAAAAGCAGAATGAGGCACTGGCTGGTTTTTTGTAATCCTTTCAGTTTATCAGTTAAAACAGTTTATGTGATCGATCTGAACTATGTGCTTATTAATGACTCATGTTGATTAATTATTAATTAATTAATTATCTTGTTAATTATAATTCATGTGTAAGGTCTGGAATGGTACTGTTTATCAGTGATGCCTAGTGCACATTGCATGACTGAAACTCATCTGCTTTGGGGTTTTCAGTCTGAGACTTTTTTCAGACTATAAACTTTTTTGTTTATAAAAATAATATGAGAAATTGTTTAGACAGGGGATGTAATTATGTCACACATACTGCCTCTATAAAAAGAAAATTTAATTTTATAAACACTTGAAGATATTGGTTGGTTCTGGTCTAATTAATTTCACAAAATTCAAACTGAAGTAAAGGAGAAAAAAAACAAGATCTAAAAGAAATAAGGCAGGTGTAAAAACACCCTGAAGGATTATAGTGCCTTGTCACATGTAAAGCCGGGTGCACATTGTATCATTTTGGCCATGAGACAATATCTGAAAATCCTAAAAGGTTCCTGGAATCCTATGCCAAAATCTGTTGTCTTTGATCGCTAATTTGACATGTTCGCCAACAGCTGATTATTAACGTTAAATTTCTCCTCTGATAAAATTCTGACACTGTCGTGCAGTGTGTCTTTTCTTATGACAAAGACAAATTTAAAACCAATAGGAGTACAGATCAATTTTAATGCTATAAATTGTTTTTGTTTGCTAGCCACCATTTTAATTCTGTGTGTGAACGTGGCTCACCATCCCAGAACTTCTCATGGAGTAAAAGCGTAAAACTCTGGATAAGTGTTATTGCCTGTGTCCATTTTTTTTCGTAATTTATAATGACAGTTGTTAGTTAGTTGTTGTATTGCTGTTGTGATACAACCGTCATAATTTATGTTAATTTTCTTTTAACCTTCTAATACTAGTGTTAAGTAATTTTAATTCTCCTTCATGCTGTTTTATCATCAGTAAGGTTTTTAAATATGAATGTTTTTGTATGTTGCAACATGGTGTTTTGAAGAAAATGACTTAAAGCACACCATATTTAAATACTACTGTTTTTCATTAAATAGAAATTTTATTTATTTGATAGTTTTACTTGTATTCAGGAATTATTAGAATATGGTGTACTTCACTCACCTAAGATATTTTGCTTTAAAATCAGCTTAAGGAAGAGGAGTGGAAACGTCAGAACTGAGTTAAATTATGTAGGTTTGTTTTTGAGAAGTATAACATACGGCTTTGTGACTATAACATAGCTGTTGAAGCTTTAATTGTAAAACCTATTACACTAACCAGTAGGCCACAACTGCCATCATTGCTTGTTCATGTTAACATGGTCCTGCGGCGGGTAATGCAGACAGTGGAGGGTATCATTGGTATATCACTACATATACACAGTGACATCCACACTAGTCAACTTCAAAAAAGGCCAACCCACCCTGGACATCATCTGCTCGCCCTCCTACCTTGTGGAAAGAGAAACAAACTAATAAAAAACAAATCCAACAGACTGAAAAATAGCTTTTTCCCCCAGGCATCTAAATGCTTAAATACTTAAATGCATAATCACCTTTATCCCTAAGACCTGTTCAATACTACAGTGCAATAACCCTCTACCCCATCTTTATCACTTTACATCACTATTATTTTACCCTGCACTACCTCACCACTATAACACTGTTTAACTCTAATGTTTACCTTTTACTTTATTGTTTTTATGGTACAATCTTATGTTCATTATAAGATACTGTTAATGATTTACATATTTAATGTCCACACATTTACCTTAATAATTGTCCGACATTGTCCATTGTCTACACTGTCTAATGTTTATAGCTTACTCTCTAGAGCTGCTAGCATTTCGTTGTTTCCTCTAATAAACAATGACAATAAAGAGCTATTTTATAAAATATTGCACTTTAAAACAGGTAGGCTGTGGTAAATGTGTTAACTGATGAAGGTAAAGATGGCCTGTCAAAAAGACAAACGGTTCTGCCACAGTAATATTAGGACTAGTGAGAGGAGTGATGGGGGTTCCTCATAAAGTCCATTGCACTCGTGAACAAACGGTCATTCTTTATCCAGCTAGAAGGACTGATACTCAGTTCCACAGTAATGATCAGATCATTTTACTTCATCATGAAGTCTTACAGAAATCACGTTGACAGATGGATTACAGTGAATTCGTTTTTATCGCATATTATAAATACATTTTTGTGTTAATACGAGCTACACGTTTACATTGACTACATTGTTCCTAAAAATGAACATTATATTTAAATTTACCAGCACTGATGATATGTTTGCCTTATGTAATCGGGTCGTTTATTAATGGTTTAGTTTCTAAAAGTGACCGGAACACTGAACCTCGAGCGTCTGCCGCTCCTTTAAGAGCTCAGGGTCGACGTCACTTCCGCAGTGAAGATCGCGCGCTGAGCGGCAGAGAACGGAATGGTTGGTGTAGTTAGTAATGTTTCATGAGTAATTCAAACTATATTTATATGCTTGTTTTATCATTTTCGAGCAGTTAGGATCGTTATAGGGTTCATTGTGACAGCGGGACGACAGACACACAGATCAAACATCAGTTATATAATCTGGTATGTTTGAATTTCATTACCTCATGTTGAAGAGTGACTGACAGTAAAACAGCCCACACGACATACACGCGGATCAAACATGAGTGATATAATCTGCTGTCTTTCATTTTCATTAACTCCTCATGTCTAAGAGTGACTGATACTAATACAAACTAGCACTACTCACGATACGCATACAGATATATACAGAAAGCAGTTTTACATATAATACTGAGATATATTTAAAAACAAAACAAAAATTAAATTGTCAGACAAGTATTAGAAGAGTAAGTGCAAGATGTATATTAAAAAACAATTTATGGATACTTTGTTTATAGTTGCTTTATGAATAAAGAGTTGACTGACGTAATAGGAACTAAAGCGCATTTAGACCATTTAAATAAATGGATGTGCTTTAGAAATGCCCATTATTTTCAAAAAGCTCACACCTCTCTCTGTGGTCTATGGGAGGGTAGTGAATTCATACTGCCAACTAAAACAGTATTTACTTCAGTAACTATCTAACATGTAGTCAGTTAACATGATATGTTATCATATTAGGCAGGATGTGCCGTTCCAGCATACATAGAGATGGCACATAGAAAAATAACATCTTATGGGACAAGAAAATGAGGAATTTGCAATAACACCATAAAATACATACAATATACAAAAACACACAAAATATACACAGTACAAATGTCTGAGCATTACACAATGTAAGAGTATGAAAACAAAAACAAGAAAGAAATAAAACGGTAGAGGCTTTAGGACTATAACTATATCGCTGTATTCGCTAGGATCAATAATAACAATTTACAAAATCTAAGCTAAGTTAAATATCAGAAGTCTCCCAGTTAGCAAAAACATGTTATTACCAAAATCCACATATCCCTGACTGAATATAAGAATGTAACCATTCAGTGATAAAAATCCATAGCATGCTACCCCCCAAACACACGCATTTACCTTTTAGTTCAAAGAACATTCACAGTTTACACTATCAAAAAGACATCTCAATGAGAAACTTGTGGCCTATCCTGTTGGTGCACAATTGATACTCGGTAAAAAGGTAATGTGTTTCCCATTTCGACTGGAAAACACGATTTTTGTAGTCTTTTTGCTCATTTTCGTGATAGTTCAAATTAGTGCGCTTATCCTACTTCGCTGTAATTACGGTGATGATAACAGTGGTCGGTGGGAACGATAGCGACCTCTCCTGGTTTGGGTTAGAATTAACATCCTTCCTAATCTTGTTTCTCAAATTTATCATAATTGACAAGAGCATAATATGGTCCAGCGGTGCAACGGATCACAAAACTCACGGTTCGGATCACATTACGGTTTTTGAGTCACGGATAAGAAAAAAAAGAGAAAGGTACTTTCGTAAAGCGAAAGGTCCGATCCGTGACTCAAAAACCAAAACCGAATGTGCGAAACTGAAACTTATTACCATGTGAATTGCTCTGGGGGTGTGGCGGTCTCCGCCAATTACAGGTAATGAAGTGAGACTGGAAAGATTGAACTTTTCCTTGGTTTCATACGAATTACATAAACTGAGAATATTTGTTTGATAAGATTTACACCATTTTTAAATAAACATTCTAAGCTTTCTGCAGATATACGTCTCGTGTTTGTGTGACAAGTATTCGCAGAGTTACAGTTCATTTTCAAATGCGCTTCAGAATGTATCCACCGAGAGAGAGAAGGCAGAACGCGCATCCTGTTAGTTTTTTTAATTTTGTAAAAAGCACAATATTTTGTTTCTATCAGTGTAAAACAATAAAAGTAGACACTTCGCAGTTTCGAATAATATGTATCACTTATCTGTGTAACGAAAATCGACAGAGCATTTTTAGTGTCTTTTGCACTGATCTTAAAAAAGTGAGCCGGCGCGACCGTCGACCCCAGAGGGTTAATTCGCGGGTCACGTGCGTGCTAAAATATGAATCGTGATCCACACGGATCAACTGCGATCCGTTGCACCCCTATCCAGCAGGCCATATTTGAAGATGCTGCGGGCCGTATACGCCAGTTGCCCATCCCTGATTTAGGGCCTTGTAGGCGATCAGGAGAATTTTTAAGTTTATATGGTACTTGATAACTAGTGCAGTTTTGATAGGGGCTAATGTGGTCATACTTGTTCATTCTCATAAGGACACTGGATCCTGCATTTTCAACTAGCTGGTGTTTTTGAATTTATTCAGCAGGGCAGCCACCTAATAAGGCATTGCAATAATCAAGCTTTGATGTCATGAATGCATGAATTAATTTTTCTGGGTTGGACATAGAGAGCATGTGTTGTAGTTTTGATGTTTTTAGAGTTAAAAATGCAGTTTTACAAATATTGGTAATGTGGTTTTCAAAGGACAGATTGCTATCGATAAGGATACCCAGATTCTTAGCTGATGTAGCAGGCTTTGTAGAGAATTTTGCAGCTTCAATATATCTTTTTCTAACCAACTTTAAAGCAACTTTAAAGCGGCTCATTTAAAAGGGCTATTTTTAACAAAGTGACATACTTCTGCCAGTTGGTGGCGTTATGACTGTGACTCACAAAAGACAAATCTTTGTCATCAGTCAGTCCTCAGATCCAAACATACAGCTCAAATTTAAACAAAATCAGTCAGTCAGTCCAAAACTTCCTGTTTCCAATTTTTTCCATTACTTTATTGCCTTGCCATGACAACACTGTATGAGAGATCAAAAATCCTTTTGCAATTTACATTTAGATTTATTCATTTGGCAGACGCTTTTATCCAAAGCGACTTACAATGAATTCAAGGTATACATTTTTATCAGTACTTGTATTCCCTGGGATCGAACCCACAACCTTTGCGCTGCTAACACAGTGCTCTACCAGTTGAGCTACAGGAACACTTTACACAAAGTGTACAAACAAGAACAAATTAGCGGTCTTAATGTCTTTGCATAATATTTGACAAATTTTGTAACAATCCCATAAATCCTTAAGGAGTATTTAAAAATTCAGAACCTGGAATGAAAAAATTCAGAATCAGAAAATACACATTCTATCCAAAATGGCAGACTTCCTGTTGGGCGGAGCTAGTGAATGTAATTTTGAAAGTTGTCTGGCTTGATGAGAACAGTCCAGGTACTCCTGAAGTTGCTTCATGCTTGGTCAGAAAAAAGAAGAGATATGGAAAATGCTAAACTGTGAACAGATTGTTGATATCTTCAACAGTGTTGCCATGGCGAAGCAATCAATGTGTTGCAAATGAAACAGGAAGTGTGATATATCTTCTGCATGCATTAAGTAAATTACATGAAACTTGGGAAATATGTTTGATGTTGTGGGTTTATCACAATGATGTGGCTATTGTGAGTCATAGTTATATTGCCACCAACTGGCAGCAGGAAGTCTGTCACTCACAAAAGACTTAGAACAGACTTTCCACAATTATTTTTGGAATTAAATGCATGTGGCTACTATGTATCATTTTCTGTGAAGCACCAGGTGGTGATGGCGGCGAAGTGCTTGTGCTCATCATTGCTGCTTGCTAGCTATATATTTGTTGTTAGATCTTCTATTGTGGGTCACATATGTAATCAGGATCTCAGATTGTAATCAGATTGTGTTCTGACAAGGTTGTCGGGTTGTAAGAATGTAGGTCACAGGTGTCAAACTCCAGTGTAATTATATTTGACCCGCGAGATCATATCAAATGTGTATTAGAGCTGGCCCGCCAGTGTATAGCGCATTCACCGCTAATACTACAAATCCCAGAATGTTTTGTTACTGCGTTGGCGCGTCAGTCAAGACCGCCAAGCGCCCCCTCCTTTTCTGTTGACAATTATTAGCATCCATGCAACCAGTCACCTCGGACAAACTTGGCCAAACGAAAGATGGAAAACATGTGCTTTCAAGACCGGTGGGAGGCAGAATATCTGTTCACAAATGTAAAGGACAGACCCCTTGTGTGCGGAGCCACCATGGCTTGTGTGCGGAGCCACCATGGCTTGTGTGCGGAGCCACCATGGCTTGTGTGCGGAGCCACCATGGCTTGTGTGCGGAGCCACCATGGCTTGTGTGCGGAGCCACCATGGCTTGTGTGCGGAGCCACCATGGCTGTAACGAAAGAATATAACATAAGAAGACACTATGAAACGAAAAACCACGACAAGTACAAGGACCTGGACGTAAAGCACAAGCTCCAGAAGGTAGAGGAGGTACCAAAAAGTCTGGTTTCATGGCAGACTATGTTCACACAAGCAAAATCACAAAGTGAGGCTGCTGTAAAGGCTAGTTTTACTGTGGTAGCAGAGATTGCAAAATCAGCCCGGCCCTTTAATGAAGGAGAGTTTGTCAAAAAGTGCATGGTCAAAGTTTGCGACATCGTGTGCCCAGATAAAAAGCAAGCATTTTTAAATGTGAGCCTGAGCAGAAACACCGTGGCTGAGCGTACATGTGAGTTTGCCACCAATCTACACAAACAGCTGATGGAAAAGGGAAGAGATTTTATCGCATACTCCCTTGCTGTGGATGAGAGCAGCGACACATCTAATACTGCCCAGCTGTCAAACTTCATCCTCGGAGTGGACTCAAGTCCAAGAAATCTTTTAAGAGGTATCAAAATGTGTAAATGAAATGAGGCTGCCTTGGGATAAACTTGTGGGACTGAAGACAGATGGTGCGCCCGCGATGTGCGGTCAAAAAAGTGGATTGGTGGGCAGGATTCGGAAGATGCGGATAAACCATGCAGGTGAGCTTACAGTTTATCACTGCATCATACACCAGGAAGCGTTGTGTGAAAATGGAACGTGTTACGAGCACCATAACACGAGTAGTTAACTTCATAAGAGCCAAAAGTTTGAATCACTGCCAGTTCAAGTCTTTTCTGGAGGAGTTTGGTTCGGAATACACAGACGTGCCCTATGACACAGATGTGAACATGTTTGGAGCTGCATGAGGAAATCTGTCAGTTTGTGAAAAGCAAAGGGAAAGACAACAGAGCTCAGGGATAAAAAAAGTTTCTGTGTGAGCTGGCATTTCTGTGTGACATCCTGAGCCATCTCGATGTGCTCAGCCTGCAGCTTCAGGGGCGGGGCCATGTCATCACAGACATGTATGCTGCGGTGAGGGCTTTTAAAACCAAGTTGTGCCTGTGGGAGACTCAGATGCTGCAAGGAAACTCGAGTCATTTTCTGTGCTGCCAAACCATGAAAAAGCAGATCTTTCCCACCATGTTGCCTAGTGCACTCTGCGTACTCCGCGCCAAGTTTCTCCAGCGATTTGCCGACTTTGAAGCCCAGAAATGCAGATTTGAAATGCTCAGTAATCCGTTTGCGGTTGACATGGAAAGCGCACCAACCAACCTCCAAATGGAGCTGATTGAACTCCAGTGTAGTGACACACTCAAGTCAAAGTATGACACTGTTGGTGCTGCACAGTTTCCATGTTTCCTCCCCGACACGCTGCCCCAACTCCGTGCCCAAGCTGCTCAAATGCTCTCTATGTTTGGGAGCACATATCTATGTGAGCAACTGTTTTCTTTGATGAAGATCACCACTCAGGAGTCGTCTCACTGATGAACACCTTCACTCAATCTTGAGGATTTCCTCAGCTCAGAGCCTAAACCCAGACATTGATGCACTTGCATCTAAGAAGAGATGCCAGGTATCTGGCTTGAACCAATGTGCATCAGAGTAAATCAGAGTGTAGCAAACTGAGCTTGAATGAATGCTGTCTTTATGCACTTTTTCTACTCCAAGACTGTTAATAGTTGAAAAATTGCATTTTCATTAAATTATTTTTTTGGATTGTTTTGTTGTTGGCCTGTGAAAAGATTTTCATTAAAAAGGAACTCAAAAGACTACAGAGGGACATAATAAGAAACGAATACCACTGATGTGTGTCCATATGAAAAGGTTCAACATTACATATTTGGAGAGATGGGAAAACATGCACAATTGCAGTCAATTTTTCAATAAATATTGAGTTTGGCCTGCGACTTCGTCCCAGTTTTTAATTTTGGCCCACTGTGAATTTGAGTTTGACCCCCCTGATGTAGGTCAACACAGAATCATGGGATTGTGTTTTTTAAACTAAAAATTTATTTTAATCCATAATTGAAGATTATTTCACGTCCTGCCCAATGCCGTTTTCCAAACAATGTGTATATTTTTATAAACACATTGTTTGGAATATAAAGCTTATGAAAACATGTATGTTCTATCTAGGCTATGCTGTACATTATAAGCAAAAATGTTACATTCTGAACATAAAAACTGAAAGCAGAAACTAAAATGACTAAATTAAAAATAAAAGCAAAAGCACAAAATGTTAATTTGTATGAGGAATGAAGAACTCGTGTGAACATAACATGGCTGGGTTATTCCAGTAACAAGACTTGTTGCCAGAATATGCAAAATTAAAATATTTGCAGGACTTTCTATCATTTACAGATATGGGTAAAACCATTAAAAGTAGGTTGAGTGCTTAGGAAAGTACAGAGTCATTAAATAGCACACTAGGACTGTCACTTTTTATTCGATATTAGAGTATGCATTCAAACATGACGTGAAATATCCGTATTCGAACTATGAATAAACTATTCGGTTTTTAAAGTGCCGTGTGTAGCGCATTTTTTTACAGTCTATGATTACAACGTTTGGTTTTTATTTTATTGTTTGCCATCTCATCCAGTAGCAGGCGCTCTAAACGTATTGTAGCATAGGCCCAAAATCAAGCGAATAAGCCAATTGCTTACCCTGTTTCGAAAATGAAAGATAACGCACAGAACGGCCTGCCAGCCTAAGCGTCCTGTTTTTGTCTCCTTTTGTCACGTTATTAAATCGAAATGTCGACACGTAAATACCTGCGTCTAGGCGTGTGCTTTGCAGTTATGAACGTGAAGAGAGCTGCACTTTATCCAGAGTTCTGTTGTTGTACTTGTTAGCCAACATGTCAGATTAACAGACTTTCAGATTGTTATTCGTTTGTGCTGATGTTGGTAATGTGTGTTTCAGTGTTTAGGTCTGTGATGTGTCTGTGCTGATGTTTGTGTGTTTCAGTGTGCAGGTCTGTGCTGATGTTTGTGGTGTGTTTGTGTGTTTCAGCGTGCAGGTCTGTGATGTGTCTGTGCTGATGTTTGTGGTGTGTTTGGTGTGTGTTTCATTGTGCAGGTCTGTGATGTGTCTGTACTGATGTTTTTTGGTGTGTTTTTATGTGTTTTGCAGGTTTTGAACAGCCAAAGCACTGGTGTCAGTAGACTCCAGCTGTGCTGTTGAAAATCAGGTGAGACCTGCACACTCATTTTATCTAAAGTTAATATTGCTTATTACTAAAGTTAATAATACTTCCGGTTTATATTATGATCTGTCCTTAAGACATTAAAACCCTGCTAAGATAGATCATAATATAAACTACAATAGTTAGTCAGCCAGCTGTGCAAAGGAGCAGTTGTATCCTTTAGAGTGGCTACAGTTATAATAAAGCTTGGATTCATAAATTAAGATACACTTGCTTTGTTGTGAATGGTATCACTTTACTCTAGTCAAATCTGAATTGTCATATAACTTATAACATGCAACAATCTATCAATAATTTTTATTTGGTTTTAAGTCTTAATACATTTAGTAATACTACTACCAGTAATGCTCTGTAAGCTCTGATTATCACGGTGAATCAGTGTTGTTATACTTAGAAATTGCGTCGTCCAATGCAGATGTTGTAAAAATACCAAATATTGGCCAGTTCATCTGCTTTGTTGTAATACAATATTTGATACACTAATGCTGTATCCGTCATAGAAGGCATTTGAAATTGTGTGTGTTTCTGCAGATTTGGTCCCAGTTCCTCTCTAGGTTTGGGCTGCTGCATGGACTTGTTCATGATGAACTGTGAGCTGCTGGCCACGTGCAGTGCACTGGGTTACCTGGAGGGAGACATTTACCACAAAGAGCCGGACTGCCTTGGTAATACTCACACCTGCACACGCCTGCAGACCAAGTCACATTTACTTGTGTTATACACATTTGACACTTAAAGGGTCTTTAAACACAGTTTAATACTGCTTGCTCAAAGTTTGATGCCTCACACAGCAAACAGCTGTAAAAATGTTACCAAAAAAAAAAAAAAACACAACTAGGAATTGAACAAGTTTGCAGCACCTTTTGGGCATTTTTAATTTTAAATGTAATTTGGCTAAACCTTCTTTTGGAAGGTTTAGCCAAAAGAGAAAACAATTGCTAATAAAATCATGCAGGAAAAGAGCTGAAATGTTCAGTTGATGAGGCACAATGCACACACACACACAATGTGTCACTTACGATTTAGCCAAAAGAGAAGACAATTGCTAATAAAATCATGCAGGAAAAGAGCTGAAATGTTCAGTTGATGAGGCACAATGCACGCACACACACACACACACACACAATGTGTCACTTACGATTATTAGCTGAAAAGTAATTGGTAGAATTTGTGCATTGGCTTTATAATTTAGTGACTATAAAACCTGCTAAACAAAATGTGCTTTAAATTTACATTTAGGCATTTAGCAGATGCTTTTATCCAAAGTTACAGTTCTTGTAGTCCTTCTTTCATTGTGTTTTTTCTGTTATGGTTGCATTCAGAAAGCGTGAAGGATCTTATCCGCTACCTGCGTCACGAGGATGAGACCCGGGACATTAGACAGCAGCTGGGAGCGGGTCAAATTCTTCAAAATGACCTCTTACCCATCATCACCCAGCACACAGAGGACAAGCTGCTCTTTGATGCCTGTATCAGGTTTTTTGAGTTTTTATTAACTGAATTCAATCAATAGGTCGATCAAGTCAAACTGAAGCTGTAACTATGTAAACTGGTTCTCAGGCTGATGGTGAACTTAACCCAGCCAGCGCTGCTCTGCTTTGGAAAAGTTCCAGATGATCCTGCCTTCCGACATCACTTCCTGCAAGTGACAACATATCTTCAGGCCTATAAAGAGGTATAACGCACAAAAAGTCTGATTATATGACTAAACTAATTATGAGAATATAATTACTCCAAAACTTTGACCATATACAATTATATTGGATGTAAAAGTCACATTACAGTCATGGACGAAAGTATTGGCACCCATGGAATTTTTCCAGAAAATACACCATTTCTCCCAGAAATTGTTGCAATTACAAATGTTTTTGGTATATACATGTTTATTTCTTCTAAAACACAAAGTAGAAGATTGACAATTTTACACAACTCGGGAATATAGTTAAAAATGGGAATATAGAAATCACAACTGAAGCCAGTTAAAATGTATAAAAGTTGACTTAACCTTTGTGTTGTATGCCTGTGTGTGTCACACCAAGCATGGAGATGAGAACGAAGAGCAGAGAATTGTCTGACGACCTAAGAAGCAAAATTGTGGAAAAAAAAAAAGAACAATCACAAGACCATCTCTAGAGATCTTAAAGTTCCTTTGTCCACTGTGCGTAATATAATCAAGAAGTTTATAACCCATAGAACTGTGGCTATCTCCCTGGACATGGATGGAAGACAAAAATTGACGAAAGAATGCTCTCGGCTGAGCCACGTCTCTGTGAAAACATAGAGACAGCAGTCTCTAAATTCACGTCTTGTAGTTCGCTGGAGTCGGATGTAATCCAGTTTATTGTCCAGGGAGCAGACATTGAAGAGCAGGATGGACATGAGAGCCGGCCGGCTAGGGTTTGTTTTTAGCCAAGCACGGACCCATGCCCTCTTTCAGCCATCTGCTTTCTCGCACACCGCTTGCGACAGCCCCTCCCCCGGCCACCAGCATCAGGCAATGCCGAGGCCTGAAGGCCTGGTCCCTGCAGCACGAGATTGCGCAGCTTCTCCAGCTGATCATTTTGTAGAGTGTCTGTGGTGTTGTTTTTTAGTTGTTTTTTAGAAAAGTTTCTGGCAGTAATGTACATGAACACCGGTTGCTCCGATGTCCATGTGCCGTTGAAAGTCGCGCTATTAGTCGCGTTAAAAACAAACAAAAAAACATTTTGTATCTGGAGTGGCCGCTGCGTGCTGCTGCCGCGCCACCATCTTGGATCCAAATGGGTATTGACTGCCAGCCACAGTCTCTTTCTTACGCATTTTGAATGGCCACGTGGTCTATAGTTATTACTGATGAGAATTTGATTTGTTTGCAGGCATTTGCGAGTGAGAAGGTTTTTACCGTGCTGAGTGAGGTGCTTTACACTCTACTGCAGCTGGTGAGGGTCAGATCTGCTTTTGTTGCATGTTTGATTTGAAGGTGTGTTTCTCCTATTTCTTTAAATCCTTGTGTTTTTCTTTGAGGACTGGGAGGAACGAGGTGAAGAACATAATTTATTGATAGAGAGGATTTTGCTGCTGGCGAGGAATGTGCTGCACATCCCTGCAAACCCAAATGAGGAGAAGGTAAAGTCACTGGCTTTAACATACTCTGAAACATGTACACTGTTGTCATACCACCAAACAATTATTTGCGTGCAGGTCAACCAGATATTAATACCAGTTAAAAATTTTAACATTTAAAAACAGTTTAAAGGAAGGAGGATGAGATCATTATAAATCTAGTCACTAGGGCTGTCATGTTTATTAAAGACAAAATGAAAGTTATCCTATATTTTTCTCACCCTTATGCCATCCTAGGCGTACATGACTTTCCTCTTTCAGCTGAACAGAATCTGTGTTATATTAAATAAAGTCATGGCTCTTCCCAGCTTTAAAATTGCATTAAATAGCACCCAAGAATTTAAAGCTTCAAAAAGCACATCTATGCCTCATAAAAGTAATACATATGACTCCAATAGGGTAATACATTTCTTTTTTTGTGAAAAGAAACTATTCATAGTTTGAGCGTATTTGCCAAGATGGGTATTTATTTTGTTTTTGACCTGCTGGTCAGATATCCACTTTGAATGTTTTGTATTGAACGTGTGCAGCTGACATAGTACTTTATCATTGCTTCTGTCATTGCTTTTATGTTCATTATCAACTTGGTACCAAAGAACCTTTTGACCTTTTTAATATAGGAACAAGTATGTTTCGAAAGAATTGATTAAAAACACTAATTCAAGGATTTGTTTGTCATCACTCTAGTCGGTTATTTACAGGAAATGAGAACTGTAATGACATTTTTTTACTTCTGAAGTTGAATTTTGACAGTTTATATGAGAAATGTCTGTGTTGTGCAGAACGTGGATGATGATGCCAGTGTTCATGACAAACTGCTGTGGGCCATTCACATGAGCGGGCTGGACGATCTGCTAAAGTTTCTGGCCTGTGCTCAGAGTGAGCAGAGGTGGAGCTTCCATGTACTGGAAATCATCTCACTCATGCTCAAAGATCAGGTGGAAACATCCTTTAAACATGTCTTTCTGTTGCTGAAACTATTACAAAATACATCTAGTCATTTTCAGTGCAGGTTGGAGAAAGCCGACACTTGCTTCTCCATCAATAGCAATCAGAGTTAAGTATTACTTTGGCTTTTCCCAGCTTTGTAAGGGTCCAGGATTTTTGAAGTTCCAAATAAGCATATTCATCTATCATAAAAGTAAATCCATGTGACTCCAGTTGGTTAATAAATGTCCTCTGAAGCGAAATGAAACATTTGTAAAAGCGATTAATATTTTGAGTTTATTAAGTGATTGATACATCATGTATCCGTGTAAACAAACCGTTCAGAGCGCTAAGTTCAAATATGGCGGCATGACAATGAGGTCGACTCTCTTTAGTTTGCGCACAACAAACTCCAAGACAATCTGAACATATCTGGACATATAAGTCGTCCATAAACTTAATGTGTAAACTAAAAGGCTGGGAATGAGATGTTCAGCTTAATGTTGCACAAGTGAGAATGTTCTATAGCTTTGTGTTGTTGTTTTTTTTGTAGCTTTGTGAAACAAGATTTCTTTAATATGAACTCTTCTATCATACGAACACTGTTTTATAGGATTAAAATTTTTTTAGAACTAAGTTAACTAAAACGGTCAAGCATATTGTCAAAAGAGTAGTGACAAGCATATTGACAGAGTAGTTTACATTAAGTAGGTCTTATCCATCAGCAACATGGTTTGAAATCATCCATTTGATTTTTTTTTTACCATATAGTCAGATACAACTCTCTGTATAAGTGTGTGAGGGACATGTAGGATGTGTAGGACAACATATTGTAACTGTTATTTTATATGTAAATTCACAGCATTGCCTTATACAGTGGACCATTGACTGTTTTGGTTTACTAACCCAGCATGTTATTCAGCCTGTGAAGTTATTGTGGGAATGGTTACTTGGGGAATTTTAAACATGTACACTATTAATTAAATCAAGGTTCTATGAATTAGTAATATGAATTAGTAATATTTCCCTATTTCATACTCTTAAAGGTCTTAAACCCCAATACAGTGATTGCTAATGTATTTTATGTATTTTATGTTATGTAACACTGCATTAACTAATAGTAACATGTATAACCATTACTGTCAGATATGTAATTTTTATTAAAAAGCTGCTTACTTCGCTTTCATATTTAAATCTAAAATCTGGATCTTAAAAGTCGGTCGTTGTATGTGATAATCTGTGTATTGTTTTTAGACTGCAGAGATGTTGGTGAGTGCAGGACAGACACGTTCAGCACAAGAGAAACAGAAAGACACAGATGAACTGGAGCTACTGAGACAAAAAGAGCTGGCCGAGAAACGCAGCCGCACAATACAGAGAGGCACAAGGTTAGAGAACAACATCAGGTTAACATTCGGCTGGGCCCTTGTGTACTTTCCTGTAGAGCTTAGCTCCAGCCCTGATCAAACTCACATGCTTTAGCTTTCTAGCAATCCTAAAGACCTTGATTAGCTTGTTCAGTTTGTTTGGTGAGGGTTAAAACTGAACTCTGCAGGAAAGTGGATCTAGAGGGCAAGAGTTGCCCAGAACTGCTGTGAAAAATAGGTCAGGGTCATGTAGATATAGGTCATGATTTTGTCCTTTACATATTGCTGATTTAAAGTTTTAAGATTTTACAGCTGCCAAATGTAACTGGTATTTTTAGTATATTTTCTATATTTTCGTTGTTAAATTTCACAGCTCCATCTAGTGACAGTTATTACTGTCAAGTGACATTTTCATGTTTGTTTAAATTAAATTAAATCCTGTTTTTTTTTTCACTTTAGTTTATTTTGGATAAATATATATCAGTGTATTCTTTATGGTTTTGAGTTGTGAATACAAGGTATACCTTTTTATTAGTACTTGTATTCCTTGGGATCGAACCCACAACCTTTGCGCTGCTAACGCAATGCTCTACCAGTTGAGCTACAGGAACACCAGTTACAGTGCAAGTTTCTCCGTAACCTTTTTGGTTAAACATGAACAAAAAATAGTTATTGAGCAATTGCGTGACAGATCTGTCCTCAACACAATCACATTAACTTACCTTTATTTGCAACAGTAAGTTTATAATAATATTTTATTATTTTAGCTGTTGGGTCCGATTTGTCTGTTGGGTCTGAAATGTCTAAGAAGAAAGAAGGTCTGGCTACTATATCTCATGTATGAGTACTGTAGATGGTGCAGTGTTTGTAGTTTATTCCTACAGCAGTTGTTTAGAACTTAAACTTGTCATCAACAAGTACCATGTAATTCATTTAAATTTGCACGTATTTCATTTACATTTATTCATTTGGCTGACGCTTTTATCCAAAGCAACTTACAGTGAATTCAAAGTATACATTTTTATTAGTACTTTTATTGTATTCCCTGGGATCGAACCCACAACCTTTGCGCTGCTAACACAATGCTCTACCAGTTGAGCTACAGGAATACAGAGAGGCAAGTTACAGATTGATTCTTTAATAAAGTACCTGGTACTTTTTAATATGGTATTGACCAGGTGTCTATGTGACTTGATTAGTCTGTGACTTAACACTGTATCATGGCTGAATGCATGCAACCGTGTATCAGCACTTCATAAGTGCCTTGCAGAATACAGAATACAGCAACCATTTCTCTTCTCTTTCTGGTAAAGACATTCTCGCTTCCGTGGCTCTTACGTCATTCAAGGACTGAAATCCATTGGAGATACAGACGTGATTTTTCACCAGGGACTTCATAATGTAAGCCTCATTTTTTAAAACACAGATAATGCAGCTAGCATTTCATTTCAACTATTTTATTATGTTTCATACTAATTTTATACTGTTATAGAAAATCCCTCAGAGTGTTCTTCTCTCTCATTTGTTTTAAGGTTAGGAACTATTCTCATGATCTGGGTAAGGGCATGAGGCGCGTGCCCAAGCGCAAACAGACCGCTCAAGACTCAGAGAGGCAGCGGCGCTCTGCGTTAAACGTGCGTCTCTTTCTGCGCCACTTCTGCATTGACTTCCTGGAAAACTGCTACAATCGTCTCATGTACCTTGTAAAGGTGAGCGTTCCTGTGTGAGAAAACAAGACAATATATCTGCAATATAGAATTACAGTACCTGCTCATTATATCAAAATTACAAAACTGGAAGGTTTCTGGACTGGCTGCAGCAATTTGGTAATGTGCTGGTAGCTGTTTTACCATCTAGTACATAGTTTTCCAGACAAGGGTTTGCTGAGAATTTTAGGGGGTTTGTGAATTGATGCAAAGCAATTAATTAAATTTTAATCAAATTATAAAATTTTTAAATAAACTAAATAAAACAGTACCATTTTATTTTTGTTTAATCTGTCATTATCGGTAAAAATGGAAAATGCACAGATACATTTTTTGTCCCATTAAAAGAAAATTAACAGATGAAGGTCCAAGCCCCAAAGTGAGAAAGACATGGTCTCAGGAGGTACTTTAGATAAATAATGTAGGTCAAAAAGGGGTTCAGCTGGCAAAAAAGTTTGAAAACTCCCAAACTAGTATACACAGTATATTTGGTATTGTTATTGGCATGCTAGTTGTACATGCACATTTGTCCACCACACCACAATGATTTTCCTCAGTAGACAGTATATTTTTGAAACATATTTATCATTTACCAGCCAGGGTCATTCTTAAAATTTCAACTGAACTGAAGTTTAATTTAATCATGAAAGGCTTTTTTTTCCCTGTTGATTTTGGGTTCTGTCCAACTATGAGCTGTGGTTTAGAGCAATGTTTCTTGTCTAAGAGTGAAGAGAGTTTGATCCTTGTTTAGACTGTTAGACTGTTTTGTTTTAATGACAGCTTCATTAAAAAATGAGCTACAGCAGTCATAAATGAGCTTAATCGGTTCATTCAGGTTATTTAGGTGGAGTCCCAATCAAAATCTTATCTTTAGACTTTAATTCCTGTCTTGTCCTCCCATAATGCTATGGTGTGACACCAGAACATTTAGAAGATAGTGTGCATATACTGTAAAGCCATTTGGCCGGCTTTGTGTTATTTTATGGCACCTTTGGAGCTTAGCAGCCTCATTCTTTGCTGTGAGAGTCGTCAGCATATTCTTTACAAATGTACCTTTGCATGTTCCAAAGTGGATAAAGATCATGTGTGTGTGTGTATATGTGTATGGGGATTAACAAATTTGACACAAATATGATTTTTTTTATGACTTTTATGACTGGAATATGACTGTTCCTCTAATCACCCTCTACATGTCCGTTTGTCAATGACATTTTTGCCTTTTGTCAGTTTGTGTGGCTCATGTGTCTTGTTGTCTGAGTAGGAGGATTTGATCCGGGAACGAGCCCAGCAGCATGATGAGACTTATTACCTGTGGGCTTTAACCTTCTTCATGGCTTTTAACCGCGGTCATAACTTTAGACTGGACCTGGTGTCCGAGACCATGTCTATCCGCACCTTTCATTTCATTGAGAAGAATATCACTAACTACTATGAGATGATCCTCACAGACAAAAAAGAGGCCACATCCTGGTCTCGCAGGTCAGTTCACAATCTAACTCCTTAACAATATATACACTGTGTAATTGCCCAAATGGAGTAAATTTGAACAGCTAGATTCTTAGAGTCTAAATAATTTGAGAATTAAAATTATTTAGACTTAAAATTATTAAATTTATTATTTTAGTTAGACTAATCAAAATCGATAAAAAGTTGATAAGATGCCAGATGGTGACACTTAGTATAGCCACATCATTGTAATCAGCCCACAACACCAAACTGTGTGGCATCAATCCCTAGGACCAAACCTACAGCTCATGTTTGAACAAATCGCTCAATTCACACAGGAGAACACAAATTTCTTCACAATTTAGCATGTGTTAGCAAATATTTGCCAAAGTTGATGACAATCCCAAAAATCCCCTGGGAGGAGCATTCAAAAATTCAGAGCCTGGAGTTGACAAAAAATACAATATACAATACCACCTGCGATTAAAAATGACCGACTTCCTGTTGGGGAAACTAATGAATACAGTTTTGAAAGTAGTCCGGCTTGATGAAAACATTACATGTACTAAGTTTGGTGACTGTAGGTAAAACTAACCCCATGACTTGAGTAAAAAAATGATGTCCATGCGCAGTCTAGTAAACACAAAGTGCGATCGCGAATCTCGAAAGTGAAAGTAAAAAGCAATTGTGCATTAATATTAGCGGTTCCCTGTCCCTGATGCCCGCAATTTATGTACAGTATAATTACCCAATAATATAACTGCGAGAGTAAGTATATATAGAAATATATATTTCCTCCCATCTCATATGTATTGCCTTTAGGGGTTCTGTATAACACGTCTTTTTCTTTCCGAACATGGTATTGGGATGCTGTGGATTGCAGGGAATGTGGGTGGGGCGATGGGATCACGATACTGCCTCAACATCGTGATGTCTGTCAGCCATCGACGATGGCATCGTCTATCGGCCCAAACCTAGTGCATATGTGCTATGATGCCATGTCATGATGCCATGCCAGGGTCAAATTAGTGCAAAGTGTAACTTTGCAATGTTTAACAGCTTTATGTAGTGGTCCAAGTTCAGAAATATGAGCAAGGCATTATCTTTACACTAAAGGTGCAACTTATGACAAGTTATTTTTCTTGATTAAAGCTATTATTTTCTCATTAGTGCATTAATCCTTGCCTAACTTAACAATAACTACTTCCATTAATCTTTGTTTTTTTTGAGCATCAAAATTCCTCAAAATAAGCCTAACAAATTTCAAAAGGTTTTATGACAAACTGAGAGAGAGAGACAGAGAGAGTATTGACTGGTCTATACAGAAGTAAAAAAAATGTTAGTTTGTGTGGATAAAGTGTTGTAGCGTAGCCACATGTTCTTTAACTTCCACTTTGTGTGGAATGGTCTTACCTCTTGCGAGATTACTGCTTGTGATTTCCGCATCACATAGGAAATACATCACAGAGGACGAAGGAACATTTTTTTTATATTGAACCAGCATACCGCTGTTTAGCAGCAACATGCTTGCACAATATAATAATGATTATCTGGAAGATTATATTTGTGCTTGACTTTCTGGATTTCTGCCGTTTCATTGTGGAGTTTTCCGGGAGTTTTCCAATAATTAGAATCCAGCCCCACCAGAAATATCAGTTCTTCCGGTAACAGAACAACTTGTCAGCAGAGCTGTCGATACCCAAACCCTGTTAACAGCAAGTCTTGTCTCGTATCTAAAAAACCCAAAACGAAAATG
>JAZGTK010001414.1:0-28314 GCA_036877625.1 Ambastaia sidthimunki
TATATATAATATCAACATTAAACCGATAAACCAGTATTTTAGGGAGTGATTTTTTTGCAGCCGGCCTGACAGGCTTGGTAAATTGTTGTGGTTAATATCGCTCTAATTTCGTTTTTATTTGCCTAATTTCTCAGCATGACTTCTATTTCCTTTCATAATAAATGACTGAAGCGTTTTGTCGTGGGATATTTTTCATCCCCGTTATATAGACCGGGTCTTGACAGAGGCATTATCTCTCTTGCTCCAGTGTTGGTCTCTGCCACGGCACTCTGATCCCACGCCTTTCCCCTTTATCCTGCCTGTCTTGCCTATAGTTGTCGTAATTTGTGCGTTTGATAAATATATACACATTCCCTCACTTCGAACACGTGAAAGCGTTCCTAGTAGCTGCACTGTCTTAGGAGATTAAATGTAGGCTAAATAGTGTAAAAGTACACAGAATGCTAAGTAAATAAGCAATGTGTGCGTCCATTATAGTACAGGTTATTAAGTTTCTGTTGGGTAAATTAGGCTTGTTGAATACATGTTCTTGCTTATGTTTGTGTTAGAGGGCGATGGTTCTATTCGCTGTACAACAAAGTTTTAGTGCTCACAGACATAGAATAGAACACAATAACTGTCATTATAATTGTCATAAGCAAGACGATTTGCAATTGTTGGAGGATGTTGCCGTTTTACATGACGTAAACATTTAATGAAACGTTAATTGTTGATAATGATACTCTTCTTAAAGTCAGCAGGGAAAACGCCTGCTTAAAAAGGCACATCCCAATTATCCATCGGATAAGCTACAAAAACAGTTATTTCGAGAACTGAAATGTACGTGCGCTCGCTTGTGTGTCCACGTATGTGTAAAGATGGAGCTTGGTAGGGGAATAGCTGACGAAGAGAGATGTAGATTGAACCTTTTTTCAGGATGACCTGGCCCGACTCTTCAAAGACAATCCAGAAATGTACGGTATGAATCCGAATGAAAAATGTTTTTGGTGTTCCATATATTATAAACGAATACGTGTTTGTTTTTCCCATGCTTTCTTTTTCATTGTTTAGTAAAAGTCATGAGAGTCATCAAAGTCTGAACCGTTACCAAATGCACTTTGTCTCATCCGCTATTGAGCTATCTTGGTGCGGTATTTATCCTTGAAATTCAAGCCCCCTGCCCCCCACGTCCAAATGCATTTGCATTCGTTAATGATATCAATAAAGAATAGCAGGGATCCTATTTAGTTGTGGCAAGACTGGGGGAAGGTGCTTATTCGGTCAAAACTGGACAGAGTGGACGAAGACCCTGAGGTCAGTGATCATTCAGCTTAAGGTGGCGGGAGGCGGAGGGGTCTGGAGAGGCTTATTTGGGAGCGGGCGTGTTTGTAGGCAGGCAATGAAAAGGAGTCAACCACAAAGCTCGTCATACTTCAAATACACACCATCACGTCTTTACTGTTCCTACCACTCAACGGCAAAATCTGAGGGCAGCTAGTCTTTTCAATAGGATAATTTATGCAAGTTTGCAGCATAACACGCACAAGAAGCCTAAATTATCATAATATAAAATAAAACGAATATGTCCGAGATTAAAAAAAAACGAGGAAAGAAATATTCTATCCATCTTCCTAAAACAAACAGAAAATGCTATAAGAGATACTGGTAAATGTGAAAAAGTTGAACAAGGCCTGTCTACAAACGACGCATTGGCCGAGCTATGGCCAATCTGCATAGGGATCGTTTAATCAATTTAAACTGTAAAGCAAGGCCTAAATATTTTCCTAATTTTATCAAGAATATCTAAAACGATTTCCCATCCTGTAAAAACGCAATTTTTAATGATATATTGATACAAGAGTAAAATTAAAATCATTATACGTAATGGTTCAGATTTGTTTATTATTTAATAATTTTTATGTTCTTATTGTTTTGTTTTGCCATGATGTGAAATGACTGTCGAGCGAGATAAATAATTTTTCAATTGTTTTATGTATGTCTATAACCAAGCAAATAAAGTCTTAAGAATATACTTATATTCTTATAAGAATAGAAAGACAGGTTCTTAATATTATAACAACTTCCACAAAGGGTGTCCTATAATGAACACTTTACACCTAGCCGTAAATAGCAATTTCTGATGATAATTAAAGGAACATCTTCCAAACTGTGTTTTCAAATTCCCACGACGACTTCAAATAGCTGCTAATATTATTATTTACTGATCTTTTTTATTGGTTTTATTTTTGTGTTTTATACAGGGCATATAGCGGTATATTCAGTATTTGCATTTGGCATTTCAAAAAAAATGTAAGCACCCCAGGATATTTAGTCTAGAAGTTTGACTTCAACTCACTTATGAAACTCTATATATTCAATTTTACAGATGCTTAGATATTTGGGGACAGAATATACCAATTTAGATACATACTGAATATCGTGTGTGCTGTTGTTCGTTCGTGTAGAGGTATCTATAGATACCAGTATGTTATTTCCCTGCTTAGTTCAAAGTCACCACCATATTCTAGGATAAGCCATTGAACACAATACACGTTTTCCTACATTTTACATTGTTATCAGAATGTTTAGCTTTATTATTGCCAGAAGATGCCTGGACAACAGCACAACAATATACAATCAGCGATTGTTTTAGATTCTTCAACTTTCTCTCCAGTGTGGAGAGAGGCTGAAGGCTTTGTTTTGGTGCTCTGGTGTTCTCATACCTTGCAAGGGGACTGTCCGGCGCTGTTTGTTTCTCCTTTTGTTTGCTAGATGGCGCTCTGTGTTCTGGGACCCTCTTAGAGGAACAAACGGTCCACAGTTTATTCCATTGCCGTTTGCCATTGTTCAGTCACACTTAATTGTATCATTTTTTCTTCTTGTCCTTCACACTTGGGATTTGCGAAATATATATATTTTTATATTTACTAAGAAAGGTGTGTGATTACTATGTGATTAATTTATAGATATAATTAGTTTGTGTGGGGTTGTACTGGCTGTTTTGAATATTTTTTTCTTCAGAAAAACAAAACATTACTACTGTTTTCTTCAACAATATATGTTCAATGATGCTGCTTTAGGATCTTGTAATTTAATTGTTTTAGACTGTTACATTAATTAAGTATTATTTAAATATTTGTGAAATAAATTATTTTCTCTGTTTTTAAACCATTAACTCCATAAAAAACTCAACCATAACTCAACAAAGCCCACCATCGATTTTGATTTTGTTAGGAATCATTTCGTATAAAATCAGCTTAATAAACCTTAGGTTTTATGCAATTCACTCAGCAATATTTCATTCATGACAATATATTTCCACATTAAAACAAGATGTTATCAATCTAAAGACAAACGTGCTACTATTTTTTTAACCCTTTCGGTTTTTTTTCTGCGTGTAAGATAATTTTATATTATTGAATTTTAAAGGACAAACAGAAATAAGGGGATTTGTTCACACGTATAAACGCATTGTGCATCAGAGTGCTAAGAAGATATATTGCAGCGCTTACACTTTCTCTAAATAGTGCCTTGCACATTTGACGTTGATGAATGTGCCCACGACGTGAAGAACATTTAAAGGTGTCTTTTAAATGTTATGCTAGATATCCTTAGCGGTCAATGATGTGCACCAATCCGATTGAAAGATTTACAAAAGAATTACAAGTAAAATATTACTGTTACTATTAAAAAGCGCTTTACAAACATTTTTATTTTACTTGACATTGTGATATAAGATGTTCATAAATGTTCACTTTTCTGTTTTGTTTTACATCATTACGTATATAAATCAAATGTAGCCTACTTGTAATGCTGTTTAGGACATGATTTATGTCATGTATTAAAAGTTTTCTCATGCAGTTTGCAAGCCAATCACTTAATTAGTTTATTGCATCTATGATAAACCACACCGTTCAGTTCGTTCATTACATTTGCAGAATTATATTTATTTTTAAGGCGATGGGAAAAAATTAATTTGTTAAAGTTTCCAGAAAAAAGTGGCATTGCCTTGTGCATTAATTTACACTATTTTAAAATCACTCTACAAACCCACCACGAATATCTTCACGATTATCCCTCCAATCGGGCCACTCAAACCTCACCACAGAGCCGGACTGGCTTTTAAACACATCGGTCATTTGTGCAAGCGCTAATGCTGTAAGATTGTTTTAGTGCGCTCTGCCGAAGCCCATGTCTTGTCTTGTACTTTTTGAATCTGTAAATGTTTAAGCATTATTATTATTATTATTATTATTATTATTATTATTATTATTATGGTGTTATACCATACTGACTAAATTCTATTGAAATGTATTTATTTAGAAAATCTCGTTGACAGTAACTTTTTTGACATTCATCCTAAAAACTATAAAAAACACTATAAACATATTTTGAGATAATATTTAACTGATAGGAAAACATTAGTCAAATGACTTCAAAATCCGATCAAATATTTGCAGCGTTCCGTAGACAATTTGGGAGATTTGCGGCAACTACATGACATAGGAAATTATTTTATAAAATCACACCCGCATAAAAGCGAAATCTGGGCTGAGAAACGGTACAAAGGCTTTCTTTTGCTTGTGACATTGCTCGCTGTCAGGATTGTTAGCAATGTTCCAATATGGACGGTGGCTCCAGAGGCTCATCTCTTGGGGTTTTAATTAACAAGCTGTCTCAAAGCTGTAGAGATCCATCAAACAGCCTCTCCCCACTAGCAAATCCCCCTTCCGTCTTAGCAGTCTTGCTGCCTTTTTGGCGTTACTTAAGAGTTCTCCGTGACTCCCCATTCATCTTTGTTCCTGTATGAACTCTCTTGCTTATCCATTGTCATATTATATCCCAACTTAGTTCTTATGTATGACATTGGGTTTGTGTATGCATAGATTGTGAGTGAGAAAGTGAGTGTACGTGTGCCTGATACAGACAGAGGTAGAGAGGAGAATGTTTAGTATTTTTTATCTTATACATAAAGAATAAATGATGAAACGTAGTTTAAGTTGTATTATTATTTACATAATAATGTATATTATAATGTATATTATTATTGCTTTCAACTCGCTTCCTCTCTCTCACTCACTTGCACTAAACTGGAGATAAATGTCCCTCTGTGGAACAGGCAGGGGCGAGTTCAGGGTCAAGAGAGAACGCTGTCCATGGTCCTATTCAGTTGTGACTGGATGCTCTTTATCAAATTAGACAGGACAAGTTTTAAATCGATGCCATCGCCTGTATCAGTAGACTGCCAATGGTTTACAACCTTTAACAAGCCACCCTGATGGTCAGTGCCTCAGGAGCAAATATACACCTCTGTCACGATGATGGAGCGATCGTGACCGATCACGGACGAAGACAGGGCGAGATAACACAAGATAACAGGTGATGGTGAACTGAATTACGTTATTAATAATGCGCAGGACCAAACAAGCACGCTTTTCCGAAAAAAAGTTGGTGAGAAACATTTTCTTGAGTAAATGGATTCGAGTTCATATTAAGTTGCATAACCATACAATTACATTGCTGTGCACACGACCAGGAAAAAAAGTAATTCAACATTAGACTTCGAAATTCAACCTGGGCGGATGAGCAAATATTATAAATTCATAGAGACATTATGCTAGATTTAAATAGAAGTTTTTATAAAACTGTCGATCTCTGACTACAACCTTGAGTTTTTTCTCTTTTCTTGGAAACAATATGAATCTATCAGTATGAATTAATAGATTAACGTGTTTTCACAAATCGACTCGAGCTATAACGAAGAACTACATCAGAAAAGCAATAGAATGAATGTGTAGGTATTTAGGATCTCATATATCATTAAATGAGCATTTTATTTGGTCAAGTTGCCTTAATACATTTTTCAAAGTAACCCTGTGGAGGAAAAACTATATATAATATAATACGTAATTTTATAATTAAAACATTTTAATTTTATTTTCAAATTCAATTTATGATGTATTTAAATGGAATTTATTTTACAGTGAGTTTACATAAATGTAACTTACTAGCAATCAAGCAAGTATTCGCTGGCGAGTTTTCACACGGTGGAGTTTTTTCATCGTTTTTTAATCAAAATGTGTACCTAATTGCCGGTTTAAGCTAAAACAATATCAGGTCTGTGCTTGTTTTTTAATTAAATGTATTTTAATCCTGACTTTGTCATGTGTCTCTTTAGAACACTGATGATATGTGACTTCTAAACTCGCGTTATTAATTTAATTTTTTTGAACGTTACCTTTCTCTGTAATCTCACATACTGACAGTACTGTTTGTCCTCTTTTAATACTGGAAACATCGCCAGGTTCTCATTTAGTGACAGATTTGCTTCAGGGGAGTGGTCTAAAACAATAATAAAGACCTTTTGTTCTTACTGCGACTTAAAATAATAGCAGAGCACGTTTTATCCGCTTTCGCCCAGGTTTGACAGACTTCGTCACACATATCACTCTCATCAAAAGTTAGCTGTCAGGTGTCTTGCAAGCTCGTTTTTTTTTTATCCTGGATGCTGATTCAGATGGAGACATAAAAAACAGGTAGTCAAATGGAAGGGCACAGTGGTTTGAAGCAGTGACGGTTGTCAGGGAGATGAGAAAAAGACTGTCTGTCTATTCTGTATGAACAGGTCTTTACACAACACACTCTAAAGGGTGAGAGACGCCACAGAATCTAGGAGATGGAGACGGCCTAATCGTTAATGTGCAGCCACGAATCGAGTAAAATATGGCCATGGTGAACAATTAATGGATATTACCCATCCATCAATTTTTATCAACCTATATGTGTGCGATATACATCACACATTCACACTTGACTCTCTTCTGCCTACCTTGTTACCTGTCAGGATGTTTTTAACGGCAGTCCGTCAGACTGGCACCTCTGTGGCCTCGCTAATTTGGGTTCATTGGATGGCAATAACTTAATTTAGAACCTCATCTTTTGGTGCGTTTCTTAATGAGAATCCACAGTAGAGGCGATGATGTCTATGCGGTGCAATAACTCGCCGGTTATTCAGGTGGGAACAACCAGCTCCGCGCACCAATGTGTTTAGCCTCCAAGGAGCCTGTTAAGCTTGATGAGACTCATTTATAATGCTTGATTGAATATCAGGGTACCCTCTTTTCATTCTATAAGCTTCTGACAAGACACCCGTTTGCAACTCACTATTCTGACTGAAAAGGCCTTCAACCGTTCCTCCAACGACACCTCAC
The DNA here is from genome assembly GCA_036877625.1 of Ambastaia sidthimunki. NCBI lineage: Eukaryota > Metazoa > Chordata > Actinopteri > Cypriniformes > Botiidae > Ambastaia > Ambastaia sidthimunki. The sequence continues at coordinate 7,191 of JAZGTK010001414.1, forward strand.
GACTCAAGCTTAGAGTGGTGCATCAGAGTTTTAGGGCACTGTTGTCTGGTTTCTTTGAAAATGTCTCTCGTTGTCAAGACAGGATCAGGTTTTATCGTGTCCTAACCTTGGGTCGCTGGATATCATGGTGACCTGCTTGGCACCCATATGTGGGAATTCCATCCCTAGCTGTAAAATGACAGGTTGTTACGCTACTAGCGCTCCGGTTACTTTGTGATCTTAACCAAGTGATTTAAGTCCAGGTCTGACCCTTGCTCTTAAAGCCCCCCATTAAGAATTGAGTGGTGAAAAATGTTTTTGGGCAAGTGTGAGATGACCAGGTATAAGGAACTATCTTACAGTAAACTCTGGCAACACCAACATCTTATTTGTTTTATACCTATATTTACCAAATACCTGTTGGGAGACATCTGCAGGTTTAAAATAACGCTATCAGTATTATTTAATACTACTACTACTACTACTAATACTTATTATCAATGGCAATCTTGTATTATTAGTAGTAATCATAAACATTAAAAGTAGTAATTAAAAATACATTACAGTCCTTTTGATGTTTTAAATGTAATGCGTGAAATGGTATTACAGTTACTACTCCTATTACTAATAATTATAATAATAAAAACTATGACGAAATGTTCATTAATAAATACTTTTCACTTTTCAAGTTAGAAATAGGCTACTGACTTTTAAATAAACAAATTTAAATACGCAAGATTCGTGTCATGTTTACTTTAAGTTACCTTTTACGTTGACGTTGTTTTATTTGTATTTGATAGAACAGAATCCGTTAAGAAAATGAAGCATTATAAAAATAAGCGTACAGGAGAAAAAGTTTTTGTAAGATGGACCATATTGATTCATTCGTTGTCCTGTTTTATGACATATAATGTGTTTGACGGGAATTTATGTTTAGATAAAAGTGGATTCAGATCTAATGGTTTTGATGCCTTATCCCCATTTTCTTTCATCACATAAACTGAATTTAGGACATTATTTTGTGACCTACACTGAAATCAGTTTATGCGGGCGCCTACTCATATTGTTAAATTTCAAAGTCCGTTTATCATTGTCCAAGCAAGAGCAGGGCAATATTTATCCAAAAGAAATTCCCTTTTTATTGTATTTATTATTTTTCTTACGGATCTGCCGGCAAGATAAATTAAGCACCTGGGATCTCAGGATGTATGAGACTACCACAATTATACTCCATTACTCTGTTATGAGGAAGTGTTTCCAAAAACACTGCATAGCAACACAGGACAAATTCAATCGTTTTTTTCTCTTTTTTTTGCCTGCACTTATATCATAACTTCTTCTAAAAACTTGTAAGATTGTGTAAGATTACTTTTCCCGTTTAAAAAAAGAGGACAGCCACGCATTTTGAGAAATGTAGAATACTTGACTTCACATACAGCTTATCAAAAGTCTTCATAATTAAAACATAAAAGCAACAACTTAAAGCAATGACTGCCAGCAGCAGCTGCCCAGAACTGTGGCGTGATCACCCCATAACATCACTCTCACTCGGTGATGACACTTCAACAGAGTTCTTTCGCGCGAGGAAGCGCAACTTCTGGAAGCCAAGGTGTGCATGTGGGTGTGTGTGAAAGGCTGTGTGCCGTGTGTTATATGAACAATAACAATCATCATCAGAAAATAGGCCGTTGATAGATAGATTGATGATAGATAGGAAGCTAAGGTGTGCATGTGGGTGTGTGTTAAAGGCTGCGTCATGTGTGTTATATGAACAATGACAATCATCATCAGAAAGTAGATAGATAGATAGACAGACAGACAGACAGACAGATATATAGATAGATAGATCGCGGCAGAGAGAGAAAGAGGGGGAATGAGATGAGGGCGATATATTATTTGAGTTTTTCTTTTCCAGGACACAAAAAACATTGACTGTTGCAGTTTGATGACCCATAAAATTTGGGTCTGATTTCCCTTCAGAACCAAGCATATAATTATGCAAATATAAATGTGACAGCGCTCTGGTGACGTTCTTCTAGTGACAAGGGCCTGGAGGAGTGACAGTCCAGCTTCAGCAAGCGCTCAGCTCTTGGAAAATAGTTCAGAATTAGCGGCGCAGGAGGGTATAGAAGTAGAGAAGAATAAACGCTGCGTGACAAAACGCTGATGAAATTGAATTATCAATCAAAAAAGATTTCACAAACTTCAAATATAAAGTTTTTGCACCTAAATGTAACTCTCACGAATAAAAGTCTAAAATCTAAAACTGAGAGGTTATAATAAGTTAAAGATTAAACAGTCACATACTGTTTAATGTCTGACAATTTTAAGGTGAGATATAAGCATGTTATTCATTCGCTGATTTTTTTATGCGCGTTTCAGTAAACAGTTGATACATTGAAAAATAGCAAACAATTAAGCAACAATGCAAAATGTTTAAACTAGGTTTGTCACCAAAGAGACTCCTTGAATGCATGTTTTTGTAGACTTTAGTTTTCGTTAAAGGTTGTATCAGTTCTAATGTATATGAGTAAAGAAGTGCTTTTCAGTTAAATTGTTTAGGCATGTCATTTGGTGTGCATACAATTGAATGTTTTTTTTATTCTCAGTTTTGTTCTTCTCAGGACAATATCATCAAATATCACAGCAGCATTACATTTGACATCAATGTTTTTGCTAAAACCTTGTCACTTTTGGGACATGATTTCAACTTTGCTGGAAACTTTACATTTAGACCGCCAGTTTTGCTGCCCGTGTTAATGTCTACAACAGCCAGTCGAAACATAAAAAGGTGCTACACAAATAGCTTCCCTGAAAAGTCACTGTCTTTGACTGACACTTACTTTGGTTAACACTGGTTTCATTGTAGTGGCCTGGGCTTGATCTAGACACAAATATCAGCTTTCGTGATAGAGTTCCACAGCTGTTATGTGAGAAGTGCGAGTCGTTCTCCGAGCAGACTCACCTTACCTGGGAACAGAGCTGAGAGGAGACCCGCTGGAGCAACAGGCTTTATCGGGCTCTGACGATCATTCCCTCTTTAGGCTGAACTTTAACCTGACAACTTCTTGGGTTGAAAGTGATGCCTTTACGATCATTACGTTGTAAATAAGAGTAGCCTGTGCCTTTGTGTCTTCAAATGCAAAGATAGATATGTCTATCAAACTGGTTGCAAAGGTTTTGTTTCAAAAGCAAATTTTTGAATCTGTTTTCTATACCTATGCTTAAGCATATGTCCTATGCACGAAATAGGCTAAATAAAAATGTACTGCATTCTTAGGGGATCCGTTATGAGATACAAATATCAATTATAGGTCAGCAAAGTTTTATAAGTTTTAAATTTTTATTTTAGAACAGCATTTATCAGAAATTATTATTACACTCAAATAACATAGAAAACAAGTAAAGAGCGGGTCACAACAAAGCCATTTGCAAAAGACTAACATGTTATAATTATTTAGAAACTACCAGAGTGAAAAAAATCTGAACAAAACATGTCTTCAAATAATGATTGTATTGAATGTGTCCTGACCGAAAACAAATAAAGGGGAGAACATTTTTGGGATAATAATTTCAGCAGTGTAGCAAGACTATCTTAATAAAATAAAAATAATCAAAATTAACCATAAACTATACGATAAAGAAACTAATTGCTAAAATGGGTCGTAATTCACTCGATTATAATTTCGATTTGGTTTATGGCTGCACTTACCACGAACAACATATTCACATATGGCTTGTCAGTCTATGCCAGCAAAATAAAATAAAAGATGGGCTTTTTGTGTTTATTCCCAAGGCAACGAAATTGAGACTGTAGTGGAACAGTTTTACTATCCTTTTGTGTTAGGACAGACAGTGTTAGCAAATTGTTTTAGCACTGTAATGAAAGTTTGGAGGTATATTAAATTTTAATCCATTGTAAAAAACAGTTTGAGTAACATGAAATCATCTGGGGTCTGACATGTCTGAGCCATAAACACTTATTTTGGATAAAAACAATTAAGAAATATGACAAACGTTTACAATACCCACATTTAGAGATGCATATAATTTTTAATGGCACATTTTAGTTTTAAAAAATAACCAGAGCAGCCTCTTACAGAGAGATGCATTTGCAAGATAAAGCAGAATATCTTAGCGACATAATTTTAATCCTCCTCTAATACCAAATTGTACCAAAGACAATGTGTCCTGGCTTTGCTGAGACAATAACATAACATGGGTTTGAGCTTTAGCAGACGATGACAATGAGGCTTTAAAAAAGGCCAAAATGGCTCTGATAAAAGGGCAGGTTCCATTGGGAAAAATCTTAAGAAATGGCTTTTATACTTTGGATAACATTAACATTCCTGATTTTGACACATAGGCAGGGCTTCTCACATATTCTCGGTGCTAAATGATATATCTGTATAGTAAGATATTTCTAAAATTTTAGGTTTTAAGAGATTTAAAAACAGTAGAAGGTTCTTTAAATCTGTCATGCTGTCAGTGGCTTGCTTCATTGTGTTTATTCTTAATCTAGTCTTATTATAGCCATTGAATGGATGTTTGCAAGTTGCTTCTTGTACATATGTTATACATATATGAAATAAAAACACCTTGTAAGACCTTTAGTATAAAATGTGAGACCTTGTCAAAAAACAACAGCAGGGAAACCAAAGAGAAAAGCACAGTATTTGAAAGATGCGAAGGCAAGCACTAGGACCTGTGGGACGTGTGTGCAGGTGCTTCTCAGGCATTAGCTCAGTTCAGGACAATGTCAGGATAATTAGAGGTGCATCAAGAGGCGGAGGCGGCGCCGCCTGTCAGCCTTAATCTGGCCACCGATGGGCCACCACCAAATCCACACAGCAGCCCACAGGAGGCACAAGCAGTGAAGCCATATTGCTTTGACAGTTGCACTCATCCAGAAGTAATGCAAAACGCTATTCTGATGTATACAGGCTGACCCTGCACTCCTCAGAGTCAGACAATACACTGGGAAAAGGGCTTCAATGAGGAGTATGTTTCATACAAAAAAAAGAAGAGAAAAAACTAAGAGGAAATGCTCTGTGTTGGGATGTGAGCCCATGCTTTCTATGTTCTCTGATGGTCTTCTATAAGTCTTCATGTTTTATACGATAGGAGCTGCGTGTGGTAACTGTACTGGAGGAGGACGCATCCTCGTGGTCCTTGAGGGCATTGCTGAAGAACTTGAAGATGGAGTGGAAGCTCTTCCATGATGTTAACTCATGCTTCTCAGTACCTGCAAAACAGTGCACGCACCCAAACACACACAGAAAATCAACATGGATACGCAAAGCAAATGCAGAGAAGAATTCAGAAATCAGAAAATATTGTAATCTTGAAATATTTTTGAAACATATATTTATGTCAACTTTTATATTTTCTGTGCTTTCTACTGAGGTGAGGTTCGCATGACCACTCTTATTCTAAATAACTCTAAACAGCTTTTGTCTAAGAACAGTTCATTAAAACCACTTTTTCATTTTACTCTACAAACCTGATTAATTACCATACAGACCTTTAAACTCTTGCATTTCATTGCAAGGTTTTCCATCTTTTGAGATATTTATGCACTTACAGGAACAATGGATGGAGTGGCCACTATACATGGATGATTACATTTTCTTTCTCCTGAGTTAGATACACCTATCGGTTAATCCACAAAAAGGCTCAGTTTTCCCTCTGTGGCAGCAGGTTAAAGAATTCCCATGTTTGGGTTATTGGATCCAAGTGAAGTGATATGTATACCTCAAGTATTCATCAGACCTTTCAAAGTCCCTCAGGTGCCTTTCACAGTCCTCAAAAAAAGTACTTTCACTTAGGTAGAGTCTGGCGTGAAAGCATCAACCAGGTAAATTTGGTCTACTTATTTACTGTAGTATTTATAAGAAAAGTTAAATCTTACAGTAGATACAACAATTCCATTTTGAACATTTCCCACTAGATGGTTTACAGCAAATACCATATGCTGTAAACATATCCTTGATGTATGTCTGTATTACTTTGTATGGAACAAAGAGGATCAGACTGGTGTTTTTTTTCCCCTCAATCACTATTCACTGATGCCTTAAAAATACTACACAAATTCAAATCACCACACAGTGTGTTTATAACCTATAATCTTTCACAACACACTCCCACTAACACAAGATCACTAAGTTTTGCTTTAGTAACTGTAGTTTAAATAAGTCACTATCACTATTTCTCGTTCCTTCCCTCTGCATTGCAACTGGTGCATAAACTTGCCTGGAGGGATCCAATTAAAGACCAACTTTAGGGTCCATGCCAAAAGTGTACTCAGATGGCCATGATATTGACCTCCATGGTTATTACATTGACCCCTGTCTGGGCAGTATTGATGAATGTAGCTGTGGAGAGATGGGAAAGGAATGTGCGTATTCCAGGGTGGTCGAGTCTTCGGTTTTTCTAGCTTGGCCAATGATTAGCACCTCAGGTCAAGTTTACCAAGCTGGCAAACACTAAGTCAATACCTGCTGCCCAAACGATCTCTTTAACAGTGTAGGTCCTGGCACAACACCACTCTAGAGGAGAAGACATTGCCCCCACTGCTCTTATTTATAATTCATACCCAATTTGAAGCACACAGCCTTTACCTTCCCTTTCACTCCAACCTCACATCTCTTTCAACTAACCTTTTTATTTGTCTCTCTTTCTCTGTTTTTTTACAGTACCAATTAATGGTGAAGGCTTCACTTTTTGTTACCTTGAACCAGTGATGAACCCCTGATCGACGAGAGCGGCACACACTGATCCCAGCCACGGGGTCAGCCACAGTGCGTCTCTGAGCAGATATGCAAATGAAGCAGGCCCCTGTGGCGACCCTGCAGGAGCTCCGCCCCTGCCAGCGACATCACCTTTGATGAGGGTTCACAAGCATGCCTCACTAATGACCCTTTATTACTCTACCTTGCCATTTCTTAATTGCCAAGATGTGTTGAATGTAATCAATAGTGTATGTGTGCCGTCCTATATTGGTTACATCATTCGTTCAGACTGACACACAAGGAAGGGGACAGCTGTGCTCTGCCAGTCTAAAATTAAATTAATGCCATTTAAAAAGATGGCTATCGATTTAAAGTCATCTTTTTTATAAAGAGAGTGTATACCTTTTTTTCATCAAGTAGGAAAACATGTCTCTTGTACTATTTCTTGTATTATTTTCTCAATTAAGTTTTTTTTCACAGGCTATTCTGTTTGTCTGGGGAATAATTTTAACATGTTGAAAGTACAAAGGCTATATATGATAATGATCTGTTGCAAATAATGGCACGCTACTATTAAAAATCCATTAATGTGTAATTGGGAAATGAATTATTAAACCACTGTCAAAACTTTTATGGACAACTGCAATATCACAATACATAAAAATTACAACAGCAAATGAAATGCATTTTGTAATTAATTAAACACAATTGCTTTGGTAGATATATTTCTAGAGGTAATAAACTTTATTACATTACAACTTCAGTTTTAAAATGAAAGTTTTGTATTGGCTGGTAAATTAAATTCTTTATGTTGGCAGATTGGAAGTGTAGTATAAAATTATAAGTAGAGTGATAAAGTGGGTAAAAAGTTACAGGCTACAGTTAATTAATAAATTAATAAATTTATTAAATGTATTAATAAATTAATAAATTCTGATACACACACACACACACACACACACACACAAACTTTGCAACTTTTTTGTAACTTGTTTTTATAACCTATAATCTCTCACAAAACACTCCTACTAACACATAACCACAGTAAGTTTTGCTTCATAAGACTTTATTGGACTACTGTAGTTGTAATATGGAGGCTTCATATTTCACTAGTCTGTTAAGACATCTTCCAGATGCAGATCAAATCTTTATAATGAACCATTACATTATTCAGCTGGATACCTTTGAGGGTAATTTAGTAGTTCTTTGATCTCACTGGACAAATAGTGTTTCAAACAGTGTCCTAGTGACATATACACTCTATTTTTCCCTCAGATAAGCACACATGCGCGCACACACACACACACACACACACACACACACACACACACACACACACACACACACACACACACACACACACACACACACACACACACACACACACACACACACACACACACACACACACACACACACACACACACACACACTCTTTCAACATTCATGTCAACAATAAATCAAGAAAGACAGGCTTTAGCTATTGGCAATTCCTTTCTCTTCTCTCACCAAAAGCTTTACAAATGGTAATCTTGTGCGATGGTAAAATGCTCATGAGCAAACGATGCTCAAGTGAATGAACAGTCAAAGCAGTGCCGCAAGTAACACTCAGAGAGAGTAAAAACATCAAAGTGTGCTGATTGTAATTGGTCTCCATCTGTATCACTGCCATTCAATTGTGCCTCCTAATTGATTGAGCACAACTGGCATATTCTATTTATTTGTCAAAATTATTTGATTTCATTGCCAGACGTTTTATATGTTGTAATTACACAGTTGTTAAAAATGCCTGTCTGACATTATAAAAATTAAAAATGGTTTTGTCATGCTTGTTTCCGGTTATAGTAGTTTGCTGTTTGTTTTATTGAACTTAAATACACTGTATGGCACAATTAAATCTTTTGCTTGGTAATCACAGTGTGGTTGTATAGTTACAACTATAACTAGCATAAACTAGTCTTAGCAGTAACAGTAGCGAGAGAAACTATCCTTTGCATGAGGCAGCAGAGTGCATTTGCTATCTGTGTCTCTGTTGGCATATGGCTTACATTTCCGGTCCCAGCGCTCTGTGATATTTGTTTGCTCTATGCTCTAGCGGTTTGCTATGCATGCCTGAACATCTGAGAGGCTATCTGAGAGTGTCGGCTCGAGGACAAACGAGGCCAGAACAGGTGTCAGTGTTCTAGCACGTTGTGTTAACACAACTCTGTTATGGAGATGCTACGATTCTTGACATAACTAATTAAATCTAAATATACTCTCCAACCAACCCATCATCCATTCAATGCCAACAGCAGATTTTCCTTTGCACTGTTACTTATGCAATAAGAGTGTGCTCTGTTTGCATAATATCTAATTGAATCAACGCATACAGAAAAAAACTCTGCTGTAGCTTGAAAACAGAATTTAAAAACATGCATGCACAACTACAACATCAAAAAGTCACACTGTCAAAATGCACTGCCTATGCACAGGACCTGTCTGTTGGTAGGTTCCTCATGTCCCCCTCCTCCCACTCTGGCGCTTTTAATTACTTTACTTATTATTGTTGTTAGAGCAAACAGAGGCAGAACTCATTACACATCCATAAATGAGAAAGCCAAACGTGTGGCTTCAGGGCCTGCTGAGAGAACCTACAATTCACTTATAAAGTTGGAAACCAAGCAAGAGGGGGTAAAGAGTGAGTGAATGAAGAGCAAGTGAGAAAGAAATGTTATGAAATGAAGTTTTGTTTCTCTCTATTCACATTCTTCAAGTAGCCCAGCTTGGAACTGAGCACAGAAAAGAATTGTATGCGCTCCGCAACACATTTCCAGTGTGTCCCTGAGCAGCTCCTTCCTTGCAGCAGTTTAGATTTTTTATTTGAGTGTGGGCGCCTTGACTTAGCTGTAATAAAGACGCCAAGTTTTATAGAGCTAGAATTAGTCTTTATGAGATAACCGGAGAGCAGGGGCCAGTGTGGGATGTGTAGTGTGAGTAGCTGAGACTCTGGGGTATGCTAAGTCAAATCATACCCCAGCACGATACCCACCAAAGATACCCAGCACAATGGCAAAGACTTTTGTTGCAGCTCAGTAAGTATACAAAAGAGAAAATCTAATGATATCACTTGTCTGAATCCATTTTACCAGCTGATGAAAACAGGGTCTGACTGAAGCTAGTCATTAACCCAGGCTAAGCACTTTGAAAGGTGCAGACTTGTGCTACATTATGTAGGTTAACAGCACCCACTATGTCTTTTATGAAATATTCCTCAATAATCAAATGTAACTCAGAAATCACACAGGATTTTCAAAATGGCAAACCATATTCCACACAGTAGAGCAGAATCAGAGATAGCAAGGCTAATTTGAGGGCTAATTTGTTAGCAAGTCAAATAACCAAAGTCCACAGTAGCATAATTAAGTTAGCCGCTGATAAAACGCCTGCAGATGACATAGCCAATTCCAGAGGGGAAAACGAAAAATAAACAAGAATGACGGAAAGACCCGGAGTGCAAACAACCCCGAAGCCCCAGTTGCTAATCATTACTGTGCTAGAATATTCATTAAGTGATCTGTGGAAGATTGACCGAAGCTTTACAATAAGATAAAACAAAATAAATGAGCTCTGTGTTGCTAACAGGAAACTTTCTCAGCACTTACAAAATAGTATGGTGATATTATCATTGTACTGTGATGATATCAGATGGTAATATCACGATAACTTGATATATACTATTGGGTGACACTTCACAACATGTATTTATTAACATTAGTAAATGCATTAGCTAACATGAACTAACATTGAACAATTATTCTACAGCATTTACTAATCTTGTTCGTGTTAATTTCAGCATTTACTAATACATAAATGAAAACTTGTAACTGTTAGCATTAGTTTAGAATACAGCTTTTAAAGCAGGTTTTGAGATTTTACTGCCTAGACAGTGTGTTATAGCAAGTATATCAGAGAATATTACAAAACAATTTTGCTGACCTTGCATGTATTGTGAGTAATCTTTTGAACTTTAGATGGCATTTTCCTAGCACAGTACTTACTACAGCCCTTATAGCAACATTACATCAACAGAGAGTCCTAAATAATGGGCGAGAAGGAGGTTCTTCACTGTTGTCTGGAAAGCATCAGGTGAAAATAGCGTTTAAACAAATGGAAAGCATATGCGTTTTTACATTAACTATGAATGTGGTTTGAGTAATCTTAAAATGGTCTCAAATTGGTCTCAAAATTACCCTGTTTACACCTTTATTTATCACTGGCAATTTGTGACCGGGTCACTCAAAACAGATGTTAAAAACAAAATGAGAAAATTAGCTGAAACGTTTGAGAAAAATAAGACTAACCCTAGAGAATATCTTCATTTTATCAGTAACGGACAAACACTACATATACCGGCACCTTTGTAACACAGGCAGAAGAAAGTAAGAGTGAGTGTGTTATGGAATACAGGAAATCAATATCAAATCAATACATAAATAGAAGCGCAGTGTTTGAGTTTGTTTACTAAAGGAACAGCCAGCAACCAGAGAGAGCTCTACTGTCAAACAGTCCCACCACATGCCCTCCATGCTGACACTGTGTAAACTAAAGACGATGGATTCTTCTCACTTCCGTTAGCAGTGAGATACATCTCCAAGCCTTTCAATGGAATGGGTGTTTGTAGAATGATTCACAAAATTGATTTTTGTGCTGGACATATTTCAAGCCCTGGTTTAGTTGGAGGGTATGAGTGCATGTTGGATGATGCAATGACGTGTAAATCAAACTGCAAGTTAATGTATCAATTGAGACAAGTGTAGAACACAGCAGAATAATAATTGAAGACACTAACTCAAGTGAACTATTAAGCGCACATCACATCTGCTCAAGTTCAAAGCTTTTTTCATTCAGAGAAAACACAAATTTTACTTTCCATGACATACTCTCCAGGTGGAGCTTTCAAGCGGCTGTCTCCTCCAACCTAAGCAGAGGAAAAGGAGGGCGATCAGCCTCTTACTGTGCTGTCGTCTGTAATTACGGGGGCATCTTCGCAGCGGCTTCCATGCAAAGCGAGTGGCAGACAGGGTGGCGTTAGCGCTGGCGACTAATGCATGGGACCTGCACTTCACATCAGTGAGGAAGTCTGGCTGACCTTGCTTGCCTCACATTAGCACTCTTATCTTTGTGTGTGTGTGTGTTGTGCGGCTGTGTGGAGGTGTAGCAGATAGGCCTGTAGTGGGCTGCGGGGGCGGCGAGGAGCAGAAATAGATCACTTAGGGGAACAAAGTGTAATTAATGGGTGGAGAGAGATAAGAGCACACAGGCCACTATCTGGGAATGTGCTAATGGGGTTCACACACACTCAGCATGAGCAGGGGGTGACCCCTGACAGAATGTATGTGTGTGTGATGTAGAAGAAAACATGATGTGTACTGATGCCATGGATATGAGCACATGTTTGGGGGTGAAACATTGTGAACAAGTGAACATTAGCATTTTCTGTAAATGTATTTTATATAACCATAATAAAAACCCAAATATTAATGTGCAAAACTACTATTATTATTCGTAGTATTTTGCAAAATGAACTTGTGAGTTACCATGACAGCTAGTTAGTCTTAAAGCTATTTTTAATTAATCTGGTTTTAGGTCTTATAGACATGATGAGATGTGGTACATGACTAGTCAATAAAGTTAAATTTTCTTGTGGAGTCATTGTGCTCAGGGAAGATTTTGCTGTCTGATGAACATAGAGAAACAACTAAAACAAACACATTTATTTATATTACACAGTCACAGCCACATCCCTCTTCTTCACAACACATACACAAAACACGTCTTTCACATCAAACCTATGGACAATGTTATTAAAATTGGCTCAGTGGCAGAGTTTCAGATAAAAAGGACACTAATATTTACATGTACTGAGACAACAAGAAAAGCAAAGCAGTCAGCTGAAGGTCAGTCGGCAGTGATGAAAAGGATGCTAATTGACAGGAACTTCCTAACAACCTCCTGTATGCATGGGTCCTGCGTCAGGGACCCAGCTAGGAGCCATGAAGGGGCTCCTATGACAGTGAATCAGTTTAAAAAACAGACAATGTTTAAAATGTATTTCCTCTGTCTGAAAATAGGCTTGGAACAGAAGATCTAGTACATCACTGCTGGCCGTACAAGACTATACAGGCAGGAAGGTAAGAAGGTAAGTTTTGACAGTTTTAAGACAAAAGTTTTAAGACGTGTTTTATTAGTGCTCAAATGAGTAGCTTCCCATTTGTTTGATCTAATAGTTATCTGCATACTGTAAATGAGAGTTTCTGAGTTTCTGTCTCCGACCTCAGTCTGACCCTAAACCCAAAGTGGACCCTAAATTTAAAGAGGAAACTATATTCTGTCAAATGACGGGAGAGAGCGTGAAAAAGAGTGAGAGAGAGTGTCATGGGTAAAAATCACTAAGCAGTTACAGAGGAAAAAAGGAAAAACAAACAAAAGACAGGTGCATATAAGGAATCAATTAGATTGAGAAAGGAAAGGATTTTTTATTTAGAATATTTTAAGTCTTAAGGCTGGTATACACTGCCCAATAGTGGACATTTGGGTTTATCTATTATCTATTAGGTTACAATTATCTATTAGGGCTGCTCAATTATGGAAAAAAAATAATCACGATTATTTTGGTCAACATCGAAATCACGATTATTTAACACGATTATTTATTGACTTTGGAAATATTGCATTTATTGCTTTTAAAAAACAGCAAATGTGAAATTTTCCTTCATCCCTTCCTTTCACTTAAAATAACTGAATAAGTAAATACTCAAATGTCCAATATAAGATAGCAGGGCTTGAATTTCGGCGCGGGATTGCGCATAATTTAAACCATTCCCGCAAGTTTATAATGTGAGAATTTAATTTGCATATACAGTTAGCATATACTTTTGGCAGATACTTTTAACCAGTGCAACATACAATTAACACCATGGCACACCATATAAATACCACAAGTATTTCATTGAGTCTCCTGTCACTCACAAGATAAAAAACTTTGCTTTTTTATATATTATTTGCAAAGTGATTCTATAAAGACATATCACGAATGGACTTTTCACATGTAGATAAGAAAAACAAACAAAAAGCACATTTACACACAGATGATAATTTATAATATAAAAGCTTTAAAAATAGTGACATATAAAAAAAATGCTTTATTTCCAACCTAATGTTGTGATCAAAACTTAGTCAGCATGCGAGGGGCCAAAAGTTCAGTGCAAACAACCCATCCAAACAAAACTCGACAAACAAACAAACAAACAATAGCAGGCATCTAAAAGCATCTCTGTTTTAACATACACAAAGCGTGGGATGAGTTTACTTCCTGATAAGCTGTCTCAAACCCAGCATTATGCATTTTTCATGCCACGTGAATCAGAGACCAAATAATTATCTCTCTGCAGACAGATGTAGATGACTGCAGCCACTTCCCTGCCTAGGCTCTCTACACTCAATAGGACCAAATACATACAGGCACCATATAAACTTTTACATGTTCTTTGCAGACTAGCAAACAGCAAGAATCGAGTTTCATGGTCACACTGACCTCCAAAGAGGCCTGATTCTTCCCTGCTGTGGGCAAACAGAAAAAAAAAACACCTTGACCGAATCTATAGACCCTTATCTGACAGTGCGGGCTAACGTTTAACATGTAGCCTGTGTCAAATAAGATGCACAGATTTACAGTGACCCTGCAGCAACATGTGATTAATCAAAAGTGTGTCAGGGATGCAGGACAGGCCTGGGGTGAGTGTTTAAGGATTGTGTTCTGTGTATGTGTGGGTATGCGTGTACAGAAAGGGTCAGAAGCCACTCTGCTTCTCTCAACGGTGCTTTATTGACAGCAGAGGTGAGAGCAAGCACACAGAACGGCAAATAGAATAAAATAATCAATACATTCTTACTTGTCAGAAGGGTAAGAGTCTTTTAAAAAGAGTAAACTTTAACCCCACAGTGTTACATTGATTAGATGATGTAAACTCCTGCCATAGGGTGTTCGACTCTCTTTGTTCTGACATATATGGAATGTGACTCTTAGATAACATTGTCTGAGATGACGGCGTGACCGTAAGTGTCAGACACTGAAAGAATGAGAGAGCACAATCCAGCAAAATACAACGCAAAGTTGTAACTAGAGGTTAAGACAAGCGCCACTATTACTTTTGCTCATATTTTGGTTTTTGAACAGACACCTAATGATTTAAACTTTTGCCTGTAATTTGTTCTGAACTGTTTGTACTGTTTTTTTGCTTGAAATGTATGATACTAATAAATAAAGTGTGCAAAAACAAATATATATATATCTATATATCTAGGTGTTACTTATAGAACACCTACAAAAATATACATAGAGCCTAGGGCTTTGGATATTTGGATTAAACAACCACTTAGCAACCACCAAAACATCATAGCAACCTTCTAACAGTGTGCTAAAGACACTCTGAACACTTAAGTAACCACAACATAATGCCCTGGTAACCACTCACAACCTCCTAGCATCATTAGTGACTTTTGGACAGCATGCTACACTTATATTTTCTTCAAAAAATATAATAATCTAGTAGTTGTATTTGTTTTATGGTGTATTTGACAAACAAGGCATTGCATGCTTAACCTTCATAATGCTCCCATTTGTGTTCAAAGAAACACTTTACAAGAAACAAAGTCCTCTGGGTACGTTAATACAGTATCAAGTGGTAAATTATAAAGAAAAAACAAGCTTTAAAAGTTAATGAAAAAGTAGAGCATTAAGGCAGAGAGAGATAAATGGAGACAGAAAGAGAGGGAGATGGGGGAGAGAATCTATTCCTCTGTCATAATTAAATTAAGTAAAAAACAAGTAAAAAAATCTCCCACTGTTCTGTTTACAGTGTATAATTAATGCCTGCAAGTTCAAACACAGCTTTATCTGAACTCAGCTGCTTAAGTGATATGGTTTCATATTTTGTGGCTGGTTATGCCCTCCTCTTTAGGCAAAAACTACTAGTGCAATTCTACATGCCTTGCGCCCCCCCAAATGCCGAAGCTTCTATACCCCCAGCTAAAGTGCCTCGTTAATTCCTTCCCCACTACCAACAATAGCCGTATCCATCAATCTGTCTAAAATACACCCCAATCGCTTTGAGTTTTACTATCACACATCTCTGTTTATTGGGCTGATGTTGTGTTTCACAGGCTTGTTTCGCTCCATGTCTTCAGTTGCTGACCTCAGAGGTCTCTGTAACTTTAGACCCTCCACGCCCACGTCTGCTTGATGTGCTAAAGCGCTATGATACTTAAGAACTGTCCGCTCTCCTCGTATACAATAAATCTGATTGTATACGTTCTACAGTTAAGGTGCTTAACTGCAGCAGAGCTTCACTAGGTCCTTGTGGGATGGTCTGTGTGTATAAACTGTGTGAGTAATGTTTTTGGGAAAAAATGACTTTAAAAAAAATGAAGATGAAGGCTTTGATGAAGGATTTATTCAAGGGAGCCTAAACCTAACCAAGCCTCTTTTAATTACATCAGCATACAGAAAACATTTCACTGCATCACTGCATAACAAGCATCACTGGTTCCTAATGTTGCTTTTGTATAGATTACCTCAAAAATCATTTTAAAAGAATCCACATACCCCAGGGTCCACTGCATTAGGTTAGAACTAGGCCCACACAGAATCTGTGCCTGCAAATCTGAAACACCTTTAATTTGCTAAGTTCTACACATTGGCTATTGCTTGCATGTTTATTTATTCCAGTTCAGTTTAACATTTGGAAGTGTAATAATAAATAAATTTATAAATAATAAAAATTTTAGATTTTGTCTGTCAATTTGCTTGTGTTGATCCTCATTTGTAAGTTACTTTGGACAAAAATTTGATAAATGGCTAAATTTAACTGAACATTTGAAAAGTAAAATGATTCAGCACATTTCTGCAGATCTTCCTCCAAAATCAGCACAGAAAAATGTCTGCTGCTTGTGTCTATGTGACAAACCACGATTGTACAGTACAGCAGTTCTCCTTTAGTGTCCCTGACCACAGCGTTATAAGACTAATCACCACTGTGGTGGGTATGAAGAAGCAGATTAATGGCTTGTGGTCAAATCTCCTGCCTTAGGGAGCAAGACAATACCAGGAATTTAGAAATACCTGAATACCTCCAGCTGTTTGGTTTGACAGCGGTTTATTGTGACTCGTAAAGCAAAGATCAGTGGTTTATATTTGCAGTGACAGTAACATCATATTGAAGTACTGCTATTTGATCAGTTTTCAAAAAGCACTGTGCTTTGACACTTCTCAATCTCATGGATCCTTCAACGCTCTTCCTGCTCAACATATTTCAGTAACCCTTTCTGCCTACATGTTCTACTCTCAGTAGTACATTAATTCAACATGCATTAATTTAACCTGCTCTTCTCACAAACTGTGTGCTTGTACATATATTCCTCACTGTCTCTGAGGAGACAGTAATCTCTCTTTCATGCCGCTCGTCTTGTGTATTTTCTATCTTATGTGAGCGCTTCCCTGGGTGAGCGAGCCCATATGACTATGAAGAGCAGAATGATTTTAAAGAACTGGGCAGTCCTGAGGGAGTCTCTCAATATCAGTGTCTTTCTGTGTTGCTGTTTCACTATATCAGGGGCACACACAGAAATACGAATTCATGTTATAACACACCTGCTCAGCATGTTTTGAGAGTTTTTTGTTTTTCATGCACTACATTTCTATAGGTTAAGCTAAGAGATAAAAAGCCACCTTTGGATTTTAACATTTTTTCAAAAGTCAGAGTCTGTTAAAAGGGTGTCCCATAAGCTGTAATTATTGTCATCTTTATTAAATCATAAATGCACTCAGTCAATGGCCCTTATAGAAGGCTGTTGTGGCGCAATAGCTGGAAAAGGGATCTTCAGTTAATGGCTTTTCCACTATTGGTAGTTAAAGTAAACAGCAATTTGGTGGGCATTTGGGACATCTCTCAGCTCTGTGCTGAATAAGGACAGGTATGCCTGAATGAAACTATTTAATCACCTTGTTGATCTATAGAGTGAATCTGATGCTCACCATCATAAACTGGAGAGAGACAGATAAATGGATTGTGTGCCAAAGGTAAACGGTAAATAAAACGTTTGTTAACATTTGAGGTTGATGGTGAGATATTGATTTCTCTCCTTAATGGAGGCTCTGACGTTAGAGGAGAGAAAGTGTTTTTGAATTTGGTATGATGGTTTAAGAGAGAGTGCTTTGTTTTGTCATGAGGCTTGTGTGTGTGTGTGTGTATGCGTCTGTTCTAAAGTGAGGGAACAGCTTTTACATGTTAGGAAACAGTGATGGTCACACCATTATAGGTGTGTAAAATTACTTTGAAGGGCTAGCAACAGATGTCATGCTTTAAAGATTGCATTTAGAATAAATAATTATGTCACAAGGTGGTTGCTAGATGGCTGCATACTGCCCCAAGTCAAATGAGCCCACCACTTAGTTTATGGCTCTGGTAAGAACTTCAATTTAAGTGTAGAGAATGGTAAAGATCGGTGCAGGCCTGCTCATGAACCTTTCAAACGCAGACTAGCATGCTTGTTAAGTACAGTTTCCTGCATCTGAAATACTGCTGTCCTTAAAAGTGAAAAGAAGCAGAGGAGGAAAGAGAGAGATTAGCAGAAAGTACAAATCCACTTAATATCTACTTTCCGTCCGCACGTCTTTGGTGCAGCTCATATAAAGCGAGTGGGATTACAACAAACCTAATTTAAATGTTTAAATATTGTTTTTGGCTGGCTGATAGGGCCACATCGTCTGTCATGTTCTCATGTTGACAAATCCCCTCAGATGCATTCCCAGAGATTGAAAGTGAGCGTGAAAGACAGAACAGAAGATAAATAATAATTGATGTCTGGGAGAAAAAAAACGGCATATCGATATATACACAAAAGCGCATTATGTTACCTGCACGGGCAAGTAACAAAACCATGGCCAGCTATGCGGTAGTATATGTGTTTGATTGAAAAAGTGGTCTGAGTCTGTGTGTGTGGCGGTCATAACATGCCTCATTGAAGAAAGAGGAAACAGCAGGGAAGCCCTCTGCTTAGCCACAAATCTCCTCTGATTTCAACCCCTGTTCTGTTATGCTAGTGGAACTGTAGTCTGTCTGTGTCCCCAGGCCACAGGCGCACAGGTGTTTGCTACATGCACCTGTGCACTAGTGTCAAAACGGCTCGATGGATGCTGACCTGGGATCAGACAGAGCACACCTGTGCCATTCAAATCCAACCCCATTGTCATGGACTCAGACAGCAGCATCCGCAACAAACGGCTGTAATAATGTACTGTGTAATGTGTCACACTAGACAAAGGACTAAAAACCAACAACAGACTAAAAGCCATGTTGAGACTTTAAGGAAAAGAAATGAGACAGTTGAGGCAAGGTTCAACTGAAGTCTTCGGTGGCTTTGCACCATTCTGTACAGAGAGCAGATTTGCAACACATGCTTGCCTGAGCAATTACCAAAGCCAATCTGAGTAACACATGGGAACATGGAACCATTCCTGAAGGACAGAGGCAAGCTGTACATTGATTACACTTGTAATGGATGACTATCAATGCAAAGAGTGTGTAAGGTTGCAATTAGGCTCCACTTATCTATGGTAATTAGAATCTCTGGCATTCAAAAAACTCAACTCAATATTCCTCAGTTACGACAGGTTGAGAACTTGGCAGCCAATTTCACACATACCTGAGTATTCACTGCCACCCAGTGTATCCCTGCCAACCTTACCCTGTAACAAAGCCCATCCCATCCTATCTGGCTGCTCTTTTGTCCTGCCCTCGACCTGTGAACGTTGGCACAACCCAGAGGGTTGGGGCTAAAAAAGGCACAGGCGCAAGGAACAGAAATATAGTCTGCATTAGGCAGATAATCCCATTAAATCTCTAGTTCTGCCAAGATCCAGGGTCAGCCAGTGTGCCACGTCACTCACACGCACCTTTGGCACTGCCTGTGAACCTGGGGCACTGTCCTGGAGATGAAGGGAGGAGTGTTGTCTGTTTTCCAGGCCCAGATGGAATTAGGCAATATCTGGGATGCATGGATGCACCTGTTGGCCAATCAGTCGGAATGCTGGAGGCATGTAGAAATGAGGAGAATGGGGAGTGTTGAGGAGTGTGGATGTGCCTAAGACCAGCTAAAAAGCACTTGTGATATTTGTGGTCATCCACAGTGTAAAGTGACACAAGCAATCATAATGCTTTTTGTTAAAGTCAACATTCTTTGTTAAAGCCAACCAAAAAAGGAGTCACACGGTTGGAGGGAAGGGATTAAGAAGAGTGATTTGTCATGTCAGCCAAAAAGAAAACAAAAAGGAAACAAAAAGGTTTTACCAGGAATTACTTGTCATGCACAGGTCATAAACTTACACTAAAAACAGCAGAAACAATTTGTTTTCATTCTGACTTTAACAACATGGTACAAGATTTACACACCCTATGCATACTCGCCCATAAACTAAAATTACATTGCCCATAACAACAGCATCATTATGTTGGCTTGTTTTCCATCGAGTCATTTCAGCACAGATGTGAGTGCAGCGAAGCTAATTGGGTTTTGTGTTATTGATGTACTGCAAAGACTCCTTCCTGCTTAACTTGACCTGCATTCAGACACTTTACCCCACATCTCTGCTGTCCCTACAGTGTGACTTCAGGCCAAGATATCTCCATTGCCATGGAATACAGTACCTGAGGTAACAAGTCATCCATGATGACTAATTGCATTAGTGATGCAAGTAACATATACTCCACTTCCGGTGCAAAGGGTCTCTCTATCAGATGGTCTGTGGCCTAAATTGCCCCTTAACCGGAGACAGTCAGCTTAACGCCAGGCCACTATACCCTTACTTTATGCTAAACAAGCAGATGAAGTTGAGCGGATGAAGTTAGCACACAATCTCAAGCTAAATCAGCATCTACCCTTCAGCTAAAACTAAGCTATACAAGACTCCCTCGCCGGCACCAATTCACAGCCATTATCACTGACCAAGCTGACTTAGCACAAAGCTCTAATTGCAAAACAAAGAAAGTTAATTATTTCTGTACAAGATGAAAGTATGTCTATGAGCCAAAACATTACTGAAAAACTGACTTTTTAACTACTGAGGTAAGTTTCTCCTTAAATGCACTGTGGGTCAGTCCTGGCTGCACAAGAGTGCACATTACCTTTCCAACTTTTTTGTTCCTTGATTACATTTTATAGTCCAACTGTAGCCAGAACATGTTAGCCAATCAGAATAAGAAAAAGGGGATACCGCCACCAAAACTTGGCTCCACTTTAAATATCAAATTGTGGGATGGTTCAGTAAGAAAATATCTAGAAAGAAAATAAATATAATTTCATATCTCAGTTTCTTC
>JAZGTK010001414.1:28364-40443 GCA_036877625.1 Ambastaia sidthimunki
ACAAGATGAAAGTATGTCTATGAGCCAAAACATTACTGAAAAACTGACTTTTTAACTACTGAGGTAAGTTTCTCCTTAAATGCACTGTGGGTCAGTCCTGGCTTTCAGGGAGAAAGAGTGCACATTACCTTTCCAACTTTTTTGTTCCTTGATTACATTTTATAGTCCAACTGTAGCCAGAACATGTTAGCCAATCAGAATAAGAAAAAGGGGATACCGCCACCAAAACTTGGCTCCACTTTAAATATCAAATTGTGGGATGGTTCAGTAAGAAAATATCTAGAAAGAAAATAAATATAATTTCATATCTCAGTTTCTTCATATGAAATTTGCCTTTATGCTATTAAATCAGTAATAACCTTCTCTGTAGCAAGGCAAATGTTTTGTTTTAAAAAGTCATATGGGGTGAGAGGCAGGAAGAATAATCCACTTTCACTGAGAGTTCACATGCCAGCCAGCCTGTTGCTTTGGTAAAGCTGATGAAGATATCAAAGAGGGGGGAGAGAGCAAGCCCTGCATGCTGAGCAGAGCAGAAAACTTGCAAGGCAGAGAGAGAGAGAGAGAAAGAGAGAGAAATCAGAAGTCAAACTCGTGGCTCCTTCCACAAACAGAACTGGCACCCAGCAGGGTTTAAAGTCCTGCTCGTCAGGGGACTTTTCTCCACTTTCTCTTTCTTACTCACTATGTCATTTCGCCATATCAGGGGAAGTTCCTGGTAGTACACAAACCAGGAGTTGGCATGAACCCAGTTGCAAAGTGATCAATTTTTAATGGTATGTGGCTGTGTTTTGTGGTATGGGTGAGAGAGATTGAAGTCTTCCACTGCGCACACAGACACACACACACCTGTACAAAAAGATAGGCAATACCCATGAGCCATTCAAGTTTCATAGGCTGTAATAAATGATGCATTGGTATCTAAACCACAAAACACAAGCGGTGTTGTTATGTAGATTGGATAGATACAGATTAGATCTTACAAGTTCATATCGAGAGGGCAGGCATTTCTCAGGCAAAAAGAATAAAAAAGAAATAGTGATGGGAGCCAGCAACCAGCTTTCTAAATTGTCACCTGATAATAGCTTTGGTAAAATGTTAACTGATAGGGAAAAACAGTTCTGTTGCCCTAATACATGCGTAAAACACAGATGGCATTTACTAGTCTCACACTCAGCTTAGGTGGTGTTAAAAAAAGGAGAACACTGGTAAATTCAGGCTCCCTCATGCTGCTGCAGCCACCACTAATGAGTTGCAACTTCCTGTCACGCTGCTTTTTCTCTCTCTCACTTCTTCCAGGACAGGAGGTGGATTGTGGAAAGTCGATTTCCTGTGCGGCGGTGCTTGTCGTAATTGTACCGCGAGGCGGCTTCGTTCACCAACGGTGACATAGTTGGTGAAAACGAGCACAAAATCTAACTGTTCCATATCAAGGAATATTTTTACTCTGGCTAATGTGACTTAAATACCTTGTTCCACAGTCGAGTGGGCTGGCACCTGCTGCATGGGAACTGGCCAATTACTGCTCAGTCGCTCTAATTTTCTGATTCAATTAGCATGCTTCAGAGCTTTGCTGTCTAATTGCAAACTACTTCACAGTTACCTCTCTGATTAATCGCTGCCCATCTGCGAGCCATCGGAAACCTTGGTGGAACAAATTTGTGTATTTTAGAATGCAGAGAGCCTGGTGAATCAAAGCCCATGTGGCTGGTTGAACCCTGCACTCTGCTGGGCATCTCAAAAGAGCAAGCTGACAGAAGACACAAATCAATGCTGCTGTCACCTTTAAATCTACTTAACACACTTGAACATTTCGTAAATCAAACTGGCCATTCAAGCACTGGGCCAAAGGCAGCTGTAATGAAAAGTAATACTAAACAAAGGATCAGTCATTTATAAAGTTTGATTAATGTGCCTAAATGTTCTCCAAGCAGACATGACACAGGGAGTGAAGCAATATGAAATTTTGAATTTTTTGTGTACAGTGCCTGAACAATACAACATGGTTTGTTGCAGGGGAATGTGTCTGTCCCAGATATCTAAACAAACTCCAAATTAATAGACAGGGCAGTTTTGTCAGAGGGTAATATTTATTCAACCCTTTATAATGACTCTAGGCACAGCAAATGAACAAAGACCAAAGGCCATCAACCCTCACACGAAACGGCTTACACTGTCAAATCCGTGGCATTTTGCCCAACCTGACCCACAACTCTCCCTGTACACTAATGTACACCTATTGACATTTCCAAGGACAAGGACACTGGGGTGTTTACATAGCTTTTACACGATGTTACATCATTCCAACTGCTGAGGTATGTGCCCTGACCGAAATGATTTGGCACCTGGTTGTGCACTCTGTGAGCAAAAAGAACTATATAGCCGTCTCTGACAGCACAAAGACATTTATTTTCATTTTACTAGCAGTCCCTTTGGCTCTAAAGAAAAGGTACAGAGGAAACAACAGTAAGCATATTGCATACTGTTGCCAGTGGTCTGATAATGATGTATAAGGCAGTGGCTGAGGGAGACCATAATTCCAATATGTCAGGTCTCTGATTTAGCCACAATTTGCATGGTTATAATAGCTTATCGACTGGCTCAAGGTTGAGGGAGACCACAGTAGCCAGCAGTAATGACTAAGCTCCATGAGTTTATTTGAAACTGCTGAGGTTCACTCACCTAGGCCTTTTTGTCAATATGCAATTTTGATTTCTCTATGCCCCCTGGAGAGTCAAAGCTAACAGCGACTGCCAGTGCTCCCCACCAACACCCTTTAAATGATTCCTGTATCATACAAACATTTCCCATTGCGATCAATACAAGAGCCATTTATTAACCCTTGAAAATCTACAAAGCCAAATGCTGGATTTACTGATCAAACAATTGGTTTAATATTAGTTTGCTATTAAATATGTTTTGGCAGTTTCATCTTTGAAAGTAACAAAATTACAATTATGGATTTGCTCATGGAATTAGCTCACCTTCCCATAACTATTTTAGGAGGGTAGACATTTTAAAAGGACAAAAGAGCCTGTTTAAATGTAATTGAATAAAACTTTGAGTAAATAGCATCAACAGCTGGTATGAATGAAATGTAAAAAAAGACAGAATTGTTTAACATCTCAGTAAGTAATTAAAACAAACAGCAACATTTATAAATTATAATTTTGTCCAGTGCAGACAATTATATCTGACAAATCAAATCTGATCTTTAATCCTACACATATAATAAGAATTACATGAATGTACAGTATATAAACATTATTTTCAAGAATTCTTTAAGAAATATATTCTTTTGTTATTTTTATTATTATTTACGTGATTTTTCTACACACTTATAATATATAAATAGATAAAAACCTCACTAAACCAAAAATACGAAAGAAACCATATAAACTGTTTATTTTAGATGTTTTTTAATCATCTGCAAAAACATGACAGCAGACGCAACACTAGCGAGCTTCTTTCCCTGTTTGTGTGTGTATTTCTGTGTGACTTTGATTATGTGGGTAAACAAACAGCAGTGCGAGGCAGAGCCACCTGTGTGGAGCGAGTCCTGCTGCTATACTAATAGCTTAATGATGAAGAGTTGCTCAGGCCTCTCTTTCACTAAGAATGCAGTGAGTAAGACCTCATCACCCCCTGACCTCCATTATTCCACACATACTCAACCACACACATCAGCAGAGAACCCAGACCCCTAAGGTTTACATTATATATATATACAGTATCAATTTTTATATTCAAATTCTATTGTACAAGTGCTATATAATTGTATTGACAATATATAAAATGCTACCTATATACAGCTCCTCTGATGCAACCATATTCATTAAAATTATACATTGTGCTGTATATCTGGTTGGCTAAAGTGCCTATAGGTACATACATGCAAACAGCAGATACAGCATGTGTAATTTCAGTTTTATCAACAAAACTGGCATAGCCTACAGTATGAAACAGTAAGTTAAGATAAACTAGCTGTAGGCAGCAGTTGTCTCCAACACCAGATGAAACTGATCAATTCCAGGCAGGAAGTGGTTGAAAAAAAAAATATTATTATCTGACCTTTGACTATCTAACAAAACAATTCACATTATCAGTGCAGAGGCCTGACCTTAGACTTCTTTAAATAGGAGAGTATTGATTGTCTGTGCACAACAGACAAACACCTCATGTTGCCTGTCTAGGACAGTTCACTCGGTACATGGACAGATTGTCTGATGACTGGAACCCGGGCAATTAAATACACACACGTGTACTGAGCACACAGAACTGGGAAAACTCACTGCATGAACCAACACAGACCAGAACACATCACAGTGTCTTGATCACAGCAGACAGCAGAATCAGTATGTTAAATTCAGAATACTATAGATGTCACAATGTTGTCAGAACTGTACAGTGGTTAATGTTAGGTTTGGGCTTAGAAGCTTCTACACCATTCATATCAACCTATAATTTCCTTCTCATTTAAGGGACAGTTTATGGTTGGAGTTAGGGGGTTTATTTGACAAGGATGCTGTTCCAAAAAAGGTGTTATGTACATTCAGTGTACATACAAAATACTGAAATGTACCCAATGTCAAAAAAGGTAACACATCTTTCAATTACAATTTACTCTACATTTTGCCATTTTTGTTTAAAAACAAAAATGGCAGAATACTGTAGAGTAAATAAAAAAATTAAATGCATACTTGCATTTTTCTAATAAACAATGTAAGTATGAAAGCATTAAACAAATATGATGTGAAAAAGCATGTGCTATTAAGATGGAGAATTACTCGTGATTATACATATATTGGTCAGAGGTTCCCTAGTGCTAAATTGGAAGTCGACTAATATCAGTTAAACACTGACCTTTTGCACTGACCCCCTCAGCATATGGATATATGTATACGTGTTCAGATTACAGTCTGTAAACAGTGTAGAATCAATAATAATTGTGAAATTTGTTAAGGCTACTCCAGCTAAACAAATATGATAAATACTAAAAAAGTGGGGAATTAAGATTAAGGGGTATTAAAAATTTATGTGATTTGTTTAAACCAACAAAAACATCAATACATCAATACAAATGAAATCAAATGAAATGAATGAAATTTAAGGTATAATGATCAGAAGGATTTCTGCACTGACAAATGTGAGAATAGAGAGTGATCCACAAATATGAAAAGTTATAAATTCTGGGAACTGAGACCCGAATCTTATTGAATCAGATCCTTACACAAATGGAAATCTAAAACACAATTTGAAGGTGACAAAAATAGGTGACAATATGTAGATTCAACAGTGTTAGAAAGTGTAAAAAATAATTTCCTTCAATACTAATGTTTTCCTTCACTTTTTGGCAAAGATACAGAGTTATGTATACTATGTATACCTCAAATCTCTTTTGCTAGCTCTCTTTAGTGTTCACTTGACAAATTAATTCTGTAATGAAGTGTTATAAATATATTTGAGGGAGGGAAGGGGAAGCAAAAAGAGAAGATAAAAAGGAAAGAGGGGGAAAGGAATTTCCAAGATAATCATAGGAATGAGGTAGGAGTGGCCCTGGGTCAATCTAAAGCTGAGCTTGTTCAGCCTACCGCAGGCACTGAGCTGGAACTAAGTAAAGCCAAGCGACCGTGGGCATGGAAGCAGGCCAGAGCGCGGGATTCTGCAGGGGACCGTACTGAGCCCCTTTCTTTCTCTCTATCACACACTAACATTTTCATTAACACAGAAAGAGAAAAGGAGGCCAAACCATAGAGAGAGAGACAGAAAGAGAGAGATGACAATCCACTATGCAAAAAAGAGAGAAAGAGATTCTTATTTGTGATAGGGGAACTTTGGCAGTTATGTTACTGCATATATTACACACATTTTAGTAGAAACACTACAAAAGAGAGGGGGTAAATAGAGACACAATGAGGCAGAGAGGCGCCATTCTGAAGTGATGACGGAGAAACAAAAGAGGCCTGTCAGGCCAGCCAGACAGCTGTGAGCTGGGTGTCAAACTGCCTCCTCAGACCACCATCTGCTGACACCACCAGATGACATAGAAAATAGGATTACAGTAGCAAGGCATAAAAGAAGATGATGACCTAAACTGTAATATCATTTTCCAGGAAAAAGACAACGCAGGCATGGATAAAGATGGAAGAGGTGAATGAGGTCAGAGAAACACTGTTATGTTGCACACATATACCACATGGATCAGAGGATCAGAGTTTAATTTGGGATTAAATGTGAGAGATCCTATGGGACGACACAAACCATGCCATGAGGCATTTAATGTGAGCAATGGACAGCTTTATGAAACCAGCAAAATGAAACATTTTCTCATATTATTTGATTTCATAGTGTCATGTTGTTGAATAATATGTTATAAAAGCTTTCAAACAATGCTTATCTAGTTTGAATGTTATGGAATGTTGTACTTCATCAAGCAAAGCTTTTGTCCACTGTGTAAAACCAACACAGATGAATTAAATAACACAGTGGATTTGGAATTTGGATTTTCCAGATTTGTTATTTTTAGAAGTAACATATACAAATTATATATAGAATTAAATGATATTAAATGACTTTTGACTGCTTTAAAGTAAAATACTACTTTGCTACTTAACATTTTACAGACTTTATAATCATGGCACAATTGATTATTTCAGATGTTTTTTTTAAGTATAATTCTCACAAGGACCATATGAACAAACAGATATTATGACTAATATTCATAATCACTTTAAAGTAAATGTAAAAAATAAATTATCACACATACCAATTATATGATTGCTTACTTTACCATCAAAAAATAACTCCAAAAAAGTAACTAGTATTGTCTAACTCAAAAAATGATTTTAGCCATTTCTTTCAAGCTATTACTTGAAAGAAATGATCTGAGTACAATATATAACATGGGTTAAGTGCATTGTCCCCAACTATGTCCACTACAGTGCCTTTATAACAAAACATTTTCCTTTCACTTTTTCAAATTACAGCTTACTCACTGATAACATAAAAGCTTTCAATACACTTGACACAAGAGCAAAATATCAATGACTCAGTTTGTTTGAACCTGGGGTTTTTTGAGGGCCAAGCAAAAATGGAGCTTCAGACCTGTAACATTCCATTTGCATCTGGAAGCTGCTGGGCGGAAAAAGGGTGAGGAAGAATAGGTTCTAAGACCAGTTTAATTTTACACACATCCCAGGAAGAGCCAGCCCTGACCCCAAGGCTTATGTCAGTTTTTAGTCAGCAGCAGTAGTCTGTAAGACGTGACCAGAAGTGACACCTCTAGGCTAAAGGTCAGTGCAGATGCATTCTCTGCATCTCTCCAAATCTGCCTAGGTATGACATTAGATTAAAAGAGAGGGTACAGTTTGGCCTTCAGCCTTAACCCATTAAGAAGCTTGAAGTCTTTTCTTCTGACCTAGACTTGACGCTTTCATCTGTAGTGTAAGCTATCCCAGTTACTCACGGACAGTTGCCCTGCACAATTAATTATGATGTTTCCTGGGCATTTTAAGCAGGGTTGGCGCCAGAATCACTTCTAGAGAACTATATTTGGTGAAATGTATTTGTATTCCTTTGTTACCTTTTGTACTTACCACACATTGTTTTGATGATGCAGGGTGTGCAGCAGGGTTTGTGTCTACAGCATTAAGGCCAATAAAGACAAATAAAATGGTGCTATGGATTTGGAATATGGGTTTTCCAGATTTGTCACTTTATACTGTGATGAAAGTAGATCCTCCCCAAGCAACAGGGGCTGTAGAGGTAAATGTTCTTTTAGGCAAATATTTAACAAATACAGGGTCCCACTTTTTGACTCCATGCCCATATTCAGCACCTGAAAACTCCACAAGACAGCTCTGAGATTTTGAACCTTACACCCCCATGTCTGGATAAATCCTAAATCCACTCAAACACATGCAGTGAAGGCCATGTTTTCCACTTCTCCGTTTGCCTCTCAGAAAGAGAGGTGATAAGGTGGGCCATTTGGGGGTCATTGAGATTAGACAGCTAGTGAGAGCATATTCCTGCCAACTCCTCACAGGACATGAAGACTTTAGCACATCACACACTGACAGGTGTGCTACTACGAATCTCCACTGATATAAAACCCTTAAATATAATAAAAAGTATTTGGAATGACTCTCCACACCGGAATCGAGCCTTTGAAGCATACTGGAAGCAATGCTGCCATGGGCACCGGGTTGGAGTCTAACTTGACCTTCTCATGGACCCTTTTATCACAAAAGAGTGTGTTCTAAAACAGAAATAATTTGCATTTCACATGTTTCAGCCAAGGCCTCTTCACAATCAAGCAGTGTCGGCACTCGTCGGCAGGTGCACCAAAGGGCGATGTCTGAGAGGAGACACCTGGGGTTGCAGCAGGCCCTGCAGGCCTGTCGGGTGTGGGAGGAAGAGAAGACTTGGGATTATAGCTAATAGCATCATGGAGGGATCAGTGCAGCCTATCTCATTACGCCAAGGCACAACGAGTGCAGCGCTCTCAAAGCAGTTTATAATTATGGCTTTCCAGGCCACAAACAAACCTTGCTTATTACCCTTCTTCTCAGCGCTTTAGCTGTAGGAAATCAGTCGCTAATTGCGATATTTCCCTAATACTCAATGCACACGGGTGTCACGGGCTGTTTGAATCTTGCGCCGTTGACGCTTAATAAAGTTTTTATCTGTCAAACCGGAGAGTGGGAGACGAGCCAAGGTCACTGCTGTGCTCTACAGCTCGCATAAGAAAATAAAAAAATAATTTGGCATTGTTTACATAATTATATAAATAATATCCTATTTTTCCAGCAAAAAGGGAAACAAATAAATATTTTAATTTTGAGGCTGATTATGGAACTCAAGGACAGTCAAGGATGTTTCTTCTCTAATCATCTTGTGCAATTATGTACGTTCTTAATATATTCTCATTGCATTCTTGTTTTTTCCCCCACTGTTTCTATAACAATCATATTAAATGTGCATTTCATTAAATTTTTTATAAAAAGATCACACAGAGGATGGGGGAAGTGGGGTTGGAACGTGCCACAATTGCACACACATCAAAATATGTGCTGAAATATAGCCAGATGCACTAAATGTTATCTTTAAAAAAAGCAGGCAAGCAGGCACAAAAAAAAAAATAACATCACAACATAACACAGGATGACACATTGGGTCCTAATTAATTGATTTGTGTTCTCAAATGGAGTATTTTATTATGTGCATTACTGCTGCTTTGATAGTAATTATCATGACTCCTGCAGTTACCATAACCCTCGGCAGAAGCAGGGACTTCTCACCCTCCCTTATCAAAAGCTGTCAAAGCAAAGCGCCCCATTAGTCTCCAAATGTAATAAATTGGTTGCATGAAACACACTCATAGCACATCTCTTCAGAGGCAAAAGGGGGAGAGCTGTTACAGGAGAACGAGAAAAAAAGGAAATAATAAGTCTAATATCCTCAGATGGGGCCCCTGTCAGAAAGGAGTGAGTAGATGTTGACAGTTGTGTTGCGCTGCATGGCAGGGGCTCGTCAGTGAGCCATTTATTTGCGCTGATGGACTGATAGGAGCAGACTGGTGCTGATAATAAGGAGTTCTCCCACACTGCCTTCTGTGCATCTGAGTGCTAACAAACCTACTGCGGATCAACGGATTTGTCAATGTTAACTTTGTGCTGGGAAAGCTCAAAGATGCCAGCGCAAGATGTTCAGTTGCAAACAACACTGGATTTTTCAGAATTGGTAACACATTAAAACACTGTGATGCAACTACTAGAGAACAGAAGATCTAGAAATACACAAACTATATACTAAAYTTACAAATATCAAAAGCAAAAAAAAATCTGGCAAAGCATATCTGGCAAAGTAATACTATTTTAATTTCCACTGAATTTCCACAATACTAGTTTGCATTCACTGCAGTAAATTTATGTTGATGTCCACGGTGAGACATCATGTATATCATATCTAATTTTATTTCTAACTCAGCTTTTTTGCCCTTTGTGTTTTCATGGGAGTATTTGTTTTCACATGTAACAGGTTCTCGCTCAATACTGTTTCGACAAACTCTTAATCCTACCCCTCCAGCCTTAAACTTGAACGCTAATGCTATGTATAGTGTCCCACAACTCTGTAAGTAACTAACATCAAATCCTAAGGAAAAAAGAGGAAACAATCTGATAATCAGGTTTTACCCCAATTACCCCCACAAGTTCACTGAAAGGGCAGAGAGCTTCCACGTTCATATTAACACAACTCCTCTAAATTCAGTGGCATTAAAATTTGAAATCAGCCATCTAAATTGTGAATTATATTAAAATGTGTTTATAGATCATGAACTCAATGCTAGAGCATGGTTTAAATGGAGGCATATGATTAATGTCCATCTGCAGGGTGAAGGGTCCAGTTTTAATCCTCTACTTTAGCTACAGGATCCACCATATGGTACAATGAGATCCATGTCCCCAGCCCCTAATCTGTTGATGCCCTCTGTCTGACTGCATGATGCATGGTAGTCAATAGGATGTGCAATATGGTGTTCAGAAGTTTGGGTCTTTCCAGGAAAGATATGCTTTGAACTAAAGTGTGGGATCATCCATCAGTTCAGTTGTCTTTTTACTACCCATCATTAAGTTGGCAAACTTTAAAGAGCAAATTTGGCGACACTGGGTGCTGCAAAGTTGAGGAACAGTTTTCTGCCTCTAAAGCTATTTATGACTATTAAAATTTTAATTTATTGTACTCACTTCATATTGAAAGACCTGATCTACTGTTGCCTGTAGTGCTTTCCATAATACATTTGGAGAAACAATGAGCACTGAGCACTAGAGCACTTTAATGACCACTAGAAATAAAACTATGAAGAAAATGGCATATTTATCATAGCAGGAAAACAAAATCAAAAAAGCAGAAATTTATTAGTAAGGTAAGTTATGTATTTTAGTACATATTTTCATTTCATCTTATATTTTGGTTTTCAGTTTCAATTTTGTTGTAATCGTTCATGTAAATGTGTGAGTACGGTATATAAATATACACAAACTTTAATGGTGTTATGTTGAGTATGATGCCATTGTAGTGAGTGGCAATATATGCAGATTAAATTATCTTTATATAAATGTTTAACTTTACAGTCAATTGTAACTACTATTTGTCTGACATCTCAGGGGCATTTATGATTCAACAGTAGAAACTGAATTCTGCCACACGGTGATGCATTTCTGTGATTTTAGACCTGTGGCTAAACATCTTACCGACCTCCTCTGTAAATGGGTGGCCTTTTTTAATAAAACACAAAAACACAACAGGCTTGGAAAATTATTAAATTAGACTTATCTTGTATTGATTGAAAATGTATATAATTTGGTTAATTTTCTTCTTCTTCTGTCGAAGTTAGGGTTACATACTATGGCAGCCCATAGACTAAAAACTAATAAAAACTCATAACTCCTCCTAAGGCGTATGTCCGATTTGCATGAAATTTGGTATGTACCCTTGACAGAAGTTATCAAAAACTTTTTTATGGACTCAATGTTCTAAAATAATGCGCAAATGAATTCAAGAAACACCACGCAAAAATGACGCTGTATCTTCGCAACAATTTGGTGTATTAACATCAAACTTGGTATACGTCATCACAGGCATGACCTGAGGATACATGCACAGTTTCGTCACAGCACCACCTACTTGTTCCGAGATAAGAAAAATGGCCATTTTTTCTTGAAATTTTTGAATGCTTTGTTCTAAAAAATAACGGTTATCTCCTTAGATTCTTTGAGGCAAAATGATGTATTCTTTAAATGCATGAACGTATCATTACAAAACTTGGTATGGTTCATTAAAGCCATGTTTTAAGAGGACTTGAAAAGTTTTGGGTCAGTGGCCCAGTGGTTAAGAGATATAATGAAATTTATGAAAATGCCTATAACATATAAAAAAATTCAACATGTTGTATTATTGTCATTTAACTTACATAATTAGGTTTTTTGGCTTATGCAGAGTCATACGATACCAAATTTGCATTATATTCCACCATACTTCCTGTCCGCCATACTTAATTTTATTCAAACCTATTTTATGAACT
>JAZGTK010001415.1:0-23531 GCA_036877625.1 Ambastaia sidthimunki
ATTAATGAGATCTCATTTGTGAAATTGTTCCCACAGGCATCTTCAGTGTGTGATGGTTAAACTGATTTAACCTCATATTTCCTGTGAACATCTATTATGCTGCTCTGATAAACTTATATTAGTAAACACAGAGTTCAGGCAGAATAAATGAAGGTGCTTTAAACTGAGAATAATAAGAACCGCAGAGCAGAAAGGTGAGAACATCTCCTGTAAATCTTTCCCTTTTAAATTCCAACAGCTGCATTCGCATCTGCCCTGATAACCCAAACAGATCACCGAGCAGAATAATAAATGAGAACCGTGTGTGCTGTGACTCAGTTGAATAGCAGAACACCATCAACAAAAAACAACCAATAATGATTTAATACTACACACCCAAGATCAAATGCAGCCTAAAGAGAACAAATGCCTCAACCACAACTGCAGTGCATGATGGGAAAGTTTATGCGTTTCACCCTGGCGCTGAATAAAGGGGGTTCTGTTTCTTTAAACCATTTCCATCAATACAGGAAATAAACAGAGCCCAGTATTACCTCATTTACATGTGACACACACACAGACAGTCTGTGTTTCAACTATATTGATGGCAACTGGAAAGGAGCTATATAAGTATGTGTACGCAGGACCATGTGTTAGCGAAAGAGCACACGGCACACAGCGGGGGGCTGATCTCGTTCACTGACTCACCCTGCAGAGTAAACACTGCACTTATCATCAATGGAGGGATTGGGGAACACTCACAGACGATTCCTGGGGGATGATATTTGGATGACATACACATCTGCTGTAGAAATATAACACTAGATATTGTCTGTTAAATCAATTTGGGGGATATGAGGAGTATTAGACCTAAACCTCAAGCGAGATGCTCCATTAGCGATACCCCAGCTAACAGGGAACGTTCTTAGAATATTGGCTAATGTTCTCTAAATGTTCCCTCAATGTTATCAGAAATGTTCTTGCTGTAACTTTAGTACAACAATTTTCTACATTTAATCTTTCTAAATCATACATTTCAAAAGCGTTATTCTTAAGCAGTTAGTGATACATTTGTAAAAAACGCTACAGAATGAAAAAATGTTTAAATAATGTTCTTATCTTCCTAAAAACTGGAAGTTTTAAACATTCCCAAAACTTTCAAAATAACATTTTAACATTTACTTAATGGAAACGTTACGGAAACCTAAAATTGTTAGCTGGAATATGTTTTTAAAACGTAATTAATCCCTGAGTGCTGACAAATCAGTACACGCACAAACAACTGGCAGAGCGATGATTCATTTTTGATTGCTCTGCAAAGCTAGTGAGACTTTTATTTTTAAACCAAATAATCACTTTAGCTAATGAATGAAGCGAAGCACTCGTGAGCCACCAGACTGCTGTGTGTGGGCTGCAGCAAATGCCCATCAATTCAATTACTGATGTAGCTTTAAATGTAACGTTTTGACGTAAAATGGCACGTGAGAACAGAAGGGACGAGAAAAAAGACGAAAATCGAGAAGAACGAAGAGAGAGTTGAGAAGACACGAGTAGACATGTGAGACAAGATAAGAAGTGAAGATGAGCTGAGTCCAGTTCAGAAGAGCACTGTGGACTGAGACCCTTGTAAAATAAGAAATTTATGATAGCAGATTCCCTCACTGCCTAAATCTGCTACGCCTCTCTGTCTGCCTGTTCTGCCTTCTCACCAGGCCTGTGGCTTCCTCTTCAGCAGCCCCTGACGTCTCCATTGGGAGTGTGGACTCAGGTGGTAGGTCAGCTGACGGCACACCTTCTCCATGGCACCCAAAGCATCACCCTCCTAAAACAGAGAGAGAGAGAGAGAGAGACAGAGAGAGGTTTACTCAGCAGGTTAATGTGGACTGGCAGAAGATCAGGGACTCTGAGTTCTCCAGGTAAAATACTAATTTCGTTGACATCTGTGATGAAAGAGGAGCAAAACTATATGGACTGACTGACATGTCACCTGCTCACTCTATCATTAGCACTATCATTAGACTGACTAAGGCTCTGTGTGTGTGTGTGTGTGTGTGACTGTTTTAGGGTACATGGTGAAATGCATTAGCACATAGTATATTCACGGATTAAAAAGTGACATATTGACGTATTTTACAGTCATTTCTGCACAGCTCAGTTTTTCACTCACATTTATAATGGCCTAAATAAACTCAACTGACAGGGAACTGTCACTCATACACACTCCAACTGCCACAAAATCTCTACATGCACACAGCAATTTACAAAAACACAGACAATTTCTGTCAATGTTTAACATGTAAGTAACTGAGAAAGAAAAACACTGCATAGGTTACTCTAACATGTCATTTTTAAAAAACGTCAATTGGAAATTTTAATTCGTTTTCAGCAGAAAAATAATAACATCTGTTCTAAAGCTTCAAACCCGGCTCATACACCTCACACCTTTAAATAACATCAACTCCAATGACATCCTGTTAACGAGAATGAAGCAGCCCAAAATCTTTCTGTATTAAATGTATCACCACAATAAATCCATTACAGGAGGTCCATTCAAAAAAATAATTTTGTTCCGTCACGGTTATCACAGCTAAAATGTTCAGAGGTTTATTATTGTAATAACACTGATCTCTCTACCCTCTACTGTACCTGATCTCCTCAATATGCTTATATTATATTATAGATCAAAGACACTTCTGAGTTCTGTGACTACATCTATAAAAAGATCTACAAAAATCCAAGTGTCACACCAGTGACTCTACACCAGTAGTTCC
This sequence comes from Ambastaia sidthimunki, assembly GCA_036877625.1. Classification (NCBI taxonomy): domain Eukaryota; kingdom Metazoa; phylum Chordata; class Actinopteri; order Cypriniformes; family Botiidae; genus Ambastaia; species Ambastaia sidthimunki. Next base: position 2,751 of record JAZGTK010001415.1, read on the forward strand.
CCATTTGTTGGAACACCTATCTAGATATATTTTGTTTAAAGAAACATAGAATTTCTAAAAAAAATCTTAAAAAGTTAAAAAAATAAACATTGAACAGAAATCAATGATGCAGTGGGTGACTGCTGGATGCAGTAGGTTAAGAAAATGGTGTATTCAGACATGCTGCAGTGGATGTGCTGTTCTGCATGTTATACTGTATAGCAGGGAAGCAGGCATACTAGGTCTGTGCAGGAGCCTGTATCTGTACAATATGTATTAATCAGTATGTAAATTAATCCTGCGATCGCAGGATCTTTATCTCTGCAGCGGGTCACAAATAACTTATGCCTGTGGTAAACATTGAGACGTTTGGTGAACAAACTATACGTGCTAGTTGCTGCTGATGGTGAGGTTAACAGTGCCATATAGCTGATCAGCTCTGACGGGCAGACAGACAGTCCCCTGGCAATGTAATCATATACCACAGCCGAGCTTTCACTTCCTCACATCACTAAGCTCATCTCCACTGTCTGTCTCTCCAGCATTCATCACTACCTTGCAATAACATCTTATACGGCAAATGTCACCCTCCTAAACTCTCATTTCCTCACTAATTGCTGACATTTCATTCAAACCAGTTGCTTAAGGTTAATGCATATGCATGTTTCTTAGGTGTTTCTTCATTTTTTTAGCAATTACTTAACCGGGTAACACGTTTTCAAACAAAAACAATTAGTTTTTGCATAAAGAAAAGTAGCATTTAAAAAGCATCAGGATTTTTGCATTGTGACATTATCATCATGACAATCAAGCACATTTCCACCCAGACTGTCATTATTACCGTAATGCATCCGACGTTTTACGCTTGAGTGGTTTGTAATTCCCATTAATCTCAATGATTATTCTCATGACAATACATGACAAATTAGTGTAATACAATGTTTTTTACATTAATATTGATAATACAACAGACACTACCATGATGTTTAAACACTTAAATACAAAATATAATTATCACTTTAGTGTTACAGTAATGAAAATGCAATTTTAATTATGTCATAATGCAAAAATGCAATGCAAATATTCTTATGTTGTCGTTTAGGTCAATAATATAATTTATTTTAGAGTGAACTATTACCACATTCTATCACAATCAGCACAGTGAAAAGAAAGCGGTGGCTGTTTTGCTGGAGGTCAGGTGTGTGTGAGGCCTCCACAGAAGCTGAGCTGGGTGTTATAGTGCCCGACTCGCTTCGTTAAGTGCAAGCAGCAGTCTGGAAAGAGGGCTGACTGGTCTTTAGTGAGTGTGACTCATCCACCAGTGCACCCCCCTCTGTTCTCTGTTTCTGTCTCACACAAGCCTAAAAACATTCAATCCACTGCTGAAACGCTACGATTTCATTTCGTGTGTCTTTCTGCTGTACTTTCACTCAGCGCTATAAAGATGAAATTTTAATGTTATGGCATACAGAAATAGCACTGAGCGTATGTTTGTACAGTATGTGCACATACAGCAGAAGCCGGGCATTGTACCGTCTTTGGGCAGTGAACGTATTTGGCCAGGCTAATGATGAGGTCATGGGTAATGGGATCCACCAGGTTGCGGAAACTGGCATAACGGTAGAGAACATCGTCCAGAGAGGTCGACTCCATTCCCAGATCCTGGAATAAAGCCACAACACAGGAACAGTCATTAGAATGGGAATTAAGCACTCTGTAAGGATATTGGCAGCAGGTCCCACATATATATTTACTACAACATACACCAATAATTTTGTGCATTGTATTGAATAAATGTCAAACTAATAGGAAAACCTATATACACCTGAAGGACATAATACAGAACATATTATGAACAGTTGTACATTGTTTTGTGAATACCTGTAATATTTGTCAATTTATTAATGTTTGTCTAAATATCCCTGAAACCATTAATAAAGCACAAGGAAGAGAACATACTTTATTGTCAGAACTTGACAATCCTTTATCTCCACATACTGAATGAAAGTAAAACTGAATGAAAATGATGCAACACTGAACCCTGGCAATCTACAGAGAAGCATAACAGAGGATTTTGCAATTTAAAAATCTGCAAAGGCTGCAGGCTGTGCAGTCAAAACCAACTAATCAACAGCACACGAACACAAACGTGTGTGTGCGAATTACAGCAATATTCATAATTAGTGAGAAAACGAATGAGCCAGAAAAAAAATCTTCGTTATTTATGATGTCATTTATGAAATATTTATAATGTCACTACCCACAAACACAAAAGCTTGTTGTTACTAGGAGGTGACTGAGTTTCTACCTAGTAATGAATTCTTCCAACATTAGACTCCCTCCCTTGACAAAGCACTGGCCCTAAAATGTGCGCATGGAGAGAAAACCATTTGTTTTAACATCATCCCTCTATGAAGCAGGATTTTGATTAATCGATTTCCATTTAATCAAAGGTCCATCTATTTTCACGGTTTCCGGGCAACAAGGTGCGCTTGGTAACCGCCGGACAAGAGACGCTCTCCTTTGACTCTCTTTTCACCTCATTATGTGCTTTATCCCCGTTGCAGGATGCACTGAAAAATTCACTCCAGTAAAAACGTCACATTTACTTGAGGGAAAAGCTTCCTGTTGGGAGCAAAGCATGTAGTGTTTCAGATCCACCTGTTGCTTCCTCACTGACCAACAATTCATTTAATAATACCTATAAAGGGTTTAAAATCCGGTTCATTCTTTGATCTCTGTTCTAAAAGGAAATACTTTTTAGAACCTAAATGCAGTGAGATCCACTAAAACAACGTTCCGGTCCATGGGATGATCGTTACTCTTCAGGACACTTTGATCAAAATATAGAAACGGGAAAGAATTCCGAAGACATTTATGCAGCATCTACACTGACTTGATTTGTAATGGCACTAACACAAACTGTGTTACTGAGAAAGCACACAGCCATAAGATATAAAGCATCGTGTTTGCTGACAGCATCCATAATCACTAGCCAGAGTAAACAGTTGGTATTTATGCAGTGCAGTAGCTGGTGCTGTGTCTGTGCTCACAGGTTCACTGTAGCCGAGCGGCATCACAGTACAGTTACAAAATGGGCATCTGTCTCAACAACACTGAATTCTGTGAAATGTAAATTAAACTGTAAAGCTGTAAAACTACTCTTGTACTGTATGTAGAATGTAAAAGAATGTGGAAATGGTTAGTTGTAAGTTATCTATCATATACGGTGAGGGTCCATATTGAAATCAGCTTGTATATTAATATTGTTTTTAGTTTGCTTTTTTATACATTTATGTTATGAAAACATTAAAAAGATGGTGCTAATTGATTTACCATTTTTAACAGTTACAGTTACAGTACAGTTAATGTACAGTATTTACAGTTAATGTAAATGGTCTGGGTTTCTTAGTCTTGTTTACATTGCATAAGCCTTGTTTGTATTGTGACTACTGAGTCCCAGATAAACTACTTTTTCTATTCAAAATATCAGCACTGGCAGAAATGTGACAGTAAAGATGTTGTCTTGTGGAGTTAAACTGATTTTCAACAAGCACTTGCACAGAGATGACTTCTGCACTTTCTTTTATCATCACCTCAGTATATGACTGACATTTTTGTGACGTACATCTTACTATACTACTGTTCTCTTATGCAATCTGCTTTATACAAAGTATGTACTTGAAAAAATGCCCCAGAATAACTTCAGGGACTATGTAAGTTCATGCGCTCTATACAAAACACGACTAAATACACGAAAGAAAATTGAGACATGGAGAAAGACTTGACAGGTGAAGTCAGGCGTAACAACATTTAACAACCATTATAAAACTGCATCCCTCCAGCATCGTAAGAAACACAGACTGATTTTTGTACCTGCCGGAGGGTCTTCAACATGTCTGTCGCTTCATCATGTTTGCCCTGCTTTGCCATCATCATCATCTCCTGGATCATCCCGATGCGCCGCTGGTATGGAGGGGGGGTCCCGCTGCCTCTCAGTTTATCCCCGGACCTGAGCATTAAGGAGGTCAGGATGTCACCGCGCTCTTTGGTCGGGGTCCGTTTCCACCCAGCGCTCTGGGGACTCGCTCCAGCCTCCTGTCCTGCGGCCTTCGTCTGCTTCGCTCCCATGTTTGGTTATAAAGTCTAGCCGTGGAAAAGGCCCTCAAGACCGGGCATACTTTCAAAATGCATTCACATAAATCAGGAACAAAAATGTTGCCAAGTTTTTAAAGTTGCATGAGGGAATACAATTATGATGAAAATGAAATTTGCTTTTGTTGGAGAAATTTGTTTTTAGTTTAATTTTCGTTCAGCTGTTCACCTCACACCTGTCATCTCACACCTAACAAAGAAAAACTACATTAAAATGAATATGAATTAGTGGAATAAATGGCAAACACTCTAAGCATACTAAGACAATAAATACACGTTACACAAAGTCCTCAATTTCCCACGTAATTTGCGTTATGTTTTGTGTAGTTTTGGCGTTTTTGTTTTGCCGACCATCACGTTGAACTTCACATCTTCACCGCTGACTCGTGTAACGTCAGATGTTTACTTTCAGAAATGATTCGCTGCGCACTCGCAAAATAGTTTGAGCTTTTAAAACAGGACACAAAATCCAAAATATTACGTATTTTGTGTCTAATATGCAATGACTTAATCGCCACTCTGCATAATCAGGTCAAAGCTCCAGTATTTATCTATTCTGCATGAAACTCCAGTAATGTTAGATTAGTCCCTCAGGTAGGGAACAGATCAGATGATGCCTGCGGCATGACCGCAGATTAGAGAAGAGCAGTCCCGTAAACCTCCAGAAACTCTGACAGTCCGCGTCAACATACAATTACAGCCCGATCTCCTTCAATGCAAATTAATTTTTTGTCTCTATTACAATTTGAGCCTTTTCTGGACCGTTTTAAGATCGCGGTTCCTCCGCATTGTCTTTACACGATGCAGGTTTCTTCATGAGTTCTTCATGAGGCAAGCAGCACTGCTATGAGCAAGGACGTGTAAATATTTACGCCGTCCGCGACTGTTTTCCTCCCAGCACAAGTCAGTCCAGTATCTCCACACAGCCCGCAGAAATATCAGTGTTCAGTGATGAAATGCGTCATGGTCTCTTTGATATGACCTCTCCCCACGTGTGTCCCGTCTGAGATCTGGGTGTGTTCTGAGATTGAACGATCTCTCTTCACTCGGATGGAGCGGGCGAGCGCTGGGTCTCGACACAGGCTCGGTGGGAGGGGTGGAGCGGTCCAACATCCTCCACTTGTGTTTCAGTATACAGTCGAGAATGCACCGCCGGCATGGTACAGTTAACCAGTTGGAGCGGATGGTTGCCATCAGGGCTCGTCCAGTTCTGCAACACATGACATAATAAAAGCATTTCAACATTTCAAAGGACAAATTGGGCAAACATTTGTGCAACCTAAGATATGTAGCATCGTCATAGATTACGAAGTGTTTTATTAAGTCACCGAATTTACGTTATATCAATAGTCAGCATTTCTTTGCTGACATCTGGTGTTTAAAACAAAGAAAATCATCTATTGGAAAGCAGGATCTTTTTTGTCACAAGTGCTTAATCTTTTGTTGACGTTCTCTGGAAAATTTGACAGAAACTGTTACCTCACTAAAAAGCACATCGAAATATTTTAAAAGGTAGATAATGCGCATGTAACTAAGAAACAAGGCAGAGCTAGACATGACATCATTAACTTACTGATCCGCATTTAATTTCAGTTTCTTTGGAAAAAATGTCAGATCACACGCAGACAAAATCAACTTGAAAACATTTTATTTATGCTGTTACAAACATATTTACAGTAAATAACGAAGCAGCTCCATTATTTTAATCTAAATGCACGATCACATGTAGATTTTAAGGTGATCTTAATACAACTTCAGCCCACTAAGCTTTCAAACCACATTTCAGTGACGAGTAGCTGACTTTGGCATGGCCACATCCATTAACCAGGCAATACGCTTTCAGGGAAAACATTCAACATGCATCACTGGGAAAAGAAATCTTTCACGTTCTCCAGAACGTAAAAGTAGCTTAGATTTTATTCAGGTCAAGCTAACCAAGTAAGGAATTTACGAACACTTAAAGAAATGAACTGACAATAAGCTTTATTAACTTGTATGCTTATTCAACTGACAAATACAACTGTTCAAATAAATAGAAGAAAAATCACATTTAAACTCTCTCCATACTGCCTGCCGAGGTTCTGTGTTTTCAGACAAAAATCTGGCCATGCCTCCAGTCCCATGAGAGCACATACATCATGTCATTTTATAAGATCAACTCTTCATTTCAATGTAGCTATTTTACTTGTTCGTTTAAAATAGGCAGCTGTTACAAATGAGCCCTCAGGCTGAAGGATGTTTTGCTAAAACCATCATATATTTAAGGAGCACCAATAAGGAAGGTTAAAACAGGATCTCCAAGGGAACAGCCGGGCAGTAAAGCTGGGCTGTGACGGCAGACCTATTGGAGAAGGTTCATTACAAGGGATAACCAGTTGGGGGCGCTTTGTCGTACTTATTGCTCTCTAAAGAAAAAGGTGGAATGCGCACGTCAAAGTGTGAGCCATCTGTTCTCTCGAAACAGAACGTCCCCCTAAACAAAGACACAGTACAACACGTGACTGTCAGTCCTCATTATCTGAACACAAAATACTTACATGCAAAATTGAAAAACAAAACTGATGTCTGACAGGCACAAAGATGCAGTTCAGTGAATTTGAAATTTCAGTGGATAGTGAATTTGAATGGTGCTGGCATGTTGATAAACTCACCACATGTGTCCACTGGGTGCTTGAAGAGAAACGTGACTGCTGTACTGAAACGCTGGCTGTTCTCTGGACAAAACTGGCTCCTGGTGAAATATTGAAGGTTTTAGCAAAGAAGCCATTGTTCCATAGTCCTGAATTGAAGTTTACGTTCAAGTGCTAACTCACCTTTCCAACCACTCCTCTGCCACGCACTGTTTCCAGAGTCCCTGAGAGACTAAAGATCCTCCAGTGTCTTTCCCTGAGTTGAACCACCTCATTGCCCAGGTTCTCCAGACGGATGCAATATCTCCACTGTGGAAAACACCCACAGATTGTTTCCATCATGTCATTTGTTAAGTTCTCTTTCTTTTATAGTGAAACAGATTTTTATTTGCTTACCCAATATACATGTGCATTTTGAGCTTCCTGTAAAAACACAAAAGGATTCTGATTCAAGTTCAGAAGTTCATTTTATAAAACCCTGTAGAATGTTGTGAAAACGTTTAAACTATGTTGCAGAACATTTAAACTCTCTGATCTTACTCTCATGCCCATGTAGAAGGGGATGACGGTGACACGGATGTTCTCCGTGGTTTCTCTGTGAACATCTGAGAGCTCCAGCCAGGGATGGTTCTTCTCCTGCCAGGCCCGTAGCGTATCTCTAGCGGTGAATGGAGGATCTGAATGCACGTATGAATGCAATCCATCAGAAACTATTTATCAGTAAGAGTAACAGTTGAAGTACTAGTAAAATTAGTCACTCAGAATCTAGTTACTTTTGGAGGGGTTAAACAAGAGGAAGCGTTCGAACAGCTCATGCTGGATGGGAACTTGTTCAGTGGAGTTGTAAGGCAGGATGTCTTCATGACTCACATAGTCCAGACCTAAAAGACATTAGCAGGAAAACACATTTATTTGCAATGGGTTGCAGAATAAACCTAATATAATGCTTTTTTGTTTTTATTTTTATACCTGGGATAGCATACAGAGCCCTGCTATCATCATGATTGGCCAGGAATGTAACAGCTTCAGTCTGAGACCTTTGAGACTAGTGTAAAAAACGGTTGCAAATATAAATCAATTGACTAATGACTGCACCAATATTAGCAAGATAAATGAAAGAACAAATGAATTATTATACAATGCTTATAACTGATTATTAACATTTGTAATCTGATGGCACTTACTATGTGTGGGCAGTCTCTAGTGTCTATGAGAACCTGGTAGTATGTATGCATTTTCCCTTTCACCTCTTTGGACTCGTGGCCCACCGAGTCTGGCTTGCTGAACAGGCAAAGGACAAACAGAACCACTGAGCTTTAAACACACACTAAAGGATCTTTATCCGACATAAGCCCACAAGAACTGCAGCACACACCTGTCAGATACAGCAGGGCTCACATCTCGATCATAGAGGCGAGCGTGCCAGGGGAACAACACTATACCCCTGTAGCCAAAAATACTGTGCAGGAAAAGCTGTGGACAGCATGTGAAACAGAAGCGAGTAATGCATTATTCTGAATGCATCTGAACTGCAATAAAGAAATAGATATGTAAGCAATTGCACTCTCACCTGGCCCGTTTCATATTTGCCATGCTGTTTCAGGGCCTCAAACACGCCAACAGGTTCCAGTATTTTCCCCTCTGCTCTGTTCCTGCCAAAAATTAGGCAATAGATTAAGTCAACTGCAATATTGCACATCTGGAATTTGGCCCAGAATAGGTTTATTGACAACACCACCTAATTCAATTCATCTCAGTCAGCAACCAGTCAACAAGTTTAATTATTGCGCAACGCCTGCAAAAAAAGCTTTGGACACAAACCAAACTAAATTGTTCCAGTTCGCCATGCACTGAACTGACAGCTATGTAAGCTGACCACAGGACCAGGACTTGTTTACTGTCTGTTGGCTCATACACAGATCATCACTTATGTAACCAAGAGTGGCTTTGGGGGTTTAAGAAACAGGCTGAGGTTTGCCCCTCTTGTAGGCCTCGTTTCTATGTTACCACCTGCCCAGTGTAAACCTGTAGTATTTATGGCACTGGAATTTTAAAAGCATTTCAAAAGGGTTGCAATCACAATATTAAATTTAAGAATTAGTCTAAACAACAAGTAATAATAAAGTTGCTTACAAAGTTGTTAGGTTGAGCACTGAAACTTTATGGCAGCAATATTGCAACTATGCGATCACGTGAACCCTCCAAACAGCTTACATGACAAATCTGACAGCTGGTAATAATGTCTCCATATAATGATATAGACACATTGAAAGTTATGCAATTAAAGTAGTTTGTTGAAACTACAACTCTTACTCGCAGTTATATAACACGAGGGCATATCAGGACAGTTTTCTAGCCATTACCTTGATGACATGAACCTCGTCTGCTGAAAACTGGACAGTCCACAAGCCGAGCATAACGCCTGGGGTCTTTTCACATCTACTACGCTGTTGTATTCAATTGCACTCAGTATTCTGTGAGTGCGTTTCTGCTTGTTATAGTTACTGGCGGTGAACAATAAACCACGACGTATTGCGCACGCTGCCATCTTGCTTTAGCAATCTGCACATGAACACATTAACATATGTCAATATAAGTCACACTAAATCCAAAACTGACATTTAAAGTCCGTAAAACCAATCAGCTTTGAGAATTATATCGGCGTACTGGCTCTTCATTTAGGTTTTACCGTTAAAATGCAAAATTGGCTACTATCATAGATATACATACGGATTATACACAGTAGCACATCATTTCCCATCATGCATCGCGAACGGAAGTCGTCGTATTTTTCCGCGTCTATAAATAAAAGATAAAAATAATCGATAAAAGATTAATAAATCAAATAATTTTAAATAAAGGAAAAACACAACGTCGAAAATTATTAAATAAAATTAACAAAATTAATGTACGTCAAATAATAATTGACAAAGATTCAATGGGGCTGTATCTCCTCTACGTCACCAGATAAGGACGAACGCATCAGATGATGTGCAGGAGAAAACAGTAAACATGATTTATTTAATACAAACCGTTCAATATATCATTTATTAACATCACTGCTGCAAATAGTTCGTTTTTTAGCTTTTTGGGGATTTTTCCATTTATAATTTATTTAATTCGCGAAAGGTTTTTGACAGCTTAAATAAGGACGTCATTTGCTTGTTGCGTCTGTTTAGTGTCCACACAGCCTAAATATATTGCTGCTGTATATACCAAGAAATACACTGTATAGTGTTGTTACCATGGCTTCTTCGTTTAAAATCGGAGAGAGATTTCATCAGAAGGTGAGAGATTTACTAAAGAACGAGTCTTCCATATCAGAAGAACTGAGGGAAGAACTGGACAACCTAAAAGATCAGTCCACCATACCTTTCAAGACAGCGAGAAAACTCCACAAGCTTCTTCAAGCTAATGGTAAGAAAATAATGCTAATCAGCTGAAATCTTGCCTGTGCAAACTTAAACATCTCATTTTAAACGTCTCATTTTTTCTGCTACTTTTTATTTGATCACTTTGTAGGACATCCAGTGTACCTGCATGAGCTGTTTGAGGACAGCACACTTTATCTCCCAGAAGTCATAACACCTCCAAGAGTAAGTAAGAAATGTCACATTACTATCCATAATGACATAAAATGCTTTAGTCTTTTATTTCCTCTACAGAATCCCGAGCTGGTAGCCCGGCTGGAAAAAATTAAGGCAAAACTAGCCAATGAGGAATACAGGAGGATTACACAGAATGTAAATCCACAGGTGAGCTCTCTACTGCAGTCTCCATAAGGAACACATTCTAAACATGCTTGTAATTTATAATATATATGAAAATATATAATAAAATATTGGATTCCTTCAACAGGAAATTAGTCGTCATGGAGCCTTAGCAGACTTAGGAAGACAAGGTCAGAACGTTCTCTATTTTAAGTGTATTTTGACATCCTGTAATCATTTAGTTGAGTATGTCTGTCTTGTTTTTTACCGTTCTGCAGTGCGTTCCGTAAAGGCAGTCGTGGTTACTGTATTCAACTTCCTGGTAACTGTAATTGCAGCATTTGCTTGTTCGTATCTGGGCAGCCAGTATATCTTCACCGAGACAACAGCAGTAAGTGCCCAGCCTGCACCGTTTACACTAATCCATCCACAGTCACAATGAGTTCACAAGATTGCTGTAATCACTCTTCACAGAAATGTGCTTGCATCATTATTTCTGATGTTTTATGTCTTTTCTCACAGAGAGTCTTATGTGCAGTGATTGCAGCCTCTGTTGTTGGTCTAGCAGAGCTTTATGTTCTGGTTCGAACTATGGAAGGAGACCTTGGAGAGCCCTAGATTAGCAACTCATACAGTCAAACGTCTTTCTGTGTCATGAGGAACATTGTACAGATTGTTGACACTGTGGATATGTGATTTATTTCTGTTTATTGCTATTTTCTCCAGCATTGTATCAGATTCATTTTTTATGAACAGTTAAAACACGAGGGTACAGTGTTTGGAAAGGACTATATTTACTAGACTATTGTGGATTTAACAATAAAGAATTGCTGAAGTAAAAAGTAAAATGTCCAGCAATAAAATTAATCCTGTCTTTCGTACACGATTTCTTGAACTAAAGGTTTTTGTACACAAACTTAATCTTGTTTTGTTTTACATGTGCATTATGTTAGTATATTTGTGTGATATCTGCAGAAGTGTTATCACTTGTTTCAGTTGCATAACTAAGGACAACGACTGTTAGTTGTAGTGTACTTTGTCGTTTATTGTGATTGGTGTTAACCCTTACCTTTTCTTTTCTAAAAAATAACAAAAACATCCAAAAACAGCTCAGAGGCATTCATTCATTTTCTGTATGTCACACTGATGATGTGTGGCCACTGTTGTGGGTGCACCTTTATTTAACCTGAATTACAGCATGTCTACATGGAAGACAGATCCAGTGCTTTTTGTATTGTATTGGAACACACAAAGTTATACACACTTATGCACCTGTGTATTTTAAGCTTTGGCAAATCTACAGATGCAGTATAAAGGACATCAGGGTAAGTGAAATCATGCTTACTGCCACTGAAAATTACAAGCAGGTAAATAGAAAAATGGCTAAACAAGTGTAAAAAATTGTGCAGCTCTATCTAAGAACAAAAGATATACGGAACCTTTATTCCTGTACATTTCTGTTTGTATCTACCTTCAATTGGTAAATACATAAAATCCACTAATCTTTTTTGCAGTCTATAAAATGGCTCTTTAATTCACTGAGACTTCCTTCAAGTTCTTTTGTTTCTGCAACCTAACAAATCAGAGCCCACAGGAGAGTGCGCCATAAGTAAAAACCATGTCAGTCTAACCTGACTGTATAAATAGCTGATCAAAAGCAACCACAGAAGCACCTATAGACTAAAGACATGGGTTCCTATGGACATTTTGCAACCCCAACCTATTACTTTAGCAGAGTTCGAATTTGTCCAGCAGGGGTCAGTGCAACATTGCAACCGAGGCTGAAGTGTCCGACACCTTATTCAAACTTGCGCAAGTGGTTATATAGAGATTGGACGTAGGTAAAAACACACATGGGGTCTGGCTTTCTGCCCATCACCATCATGTCCTCCACTTCAATGAGTCTATCGCAGCCAGCTTTATTCCTGTAAGAAAAGCCAGAGAGAAATTAACTTTTAACAGTCTTTATCTGTAATACATATGTTTAGATGACGCTCACGATCGGTTCTAGATCTTTGAATATTTTGGCTTTGGGAATTGCGGCAGAATGAGTTCTTAGAACCATGACGTCATGCATTAGAACCATCAGATCCAAGCAGCCTGTTCAGGTTAAGGGGAGGTTTCTCCAAACTCAACGGGGATTTGCTGGCATGCTTTGTGGTTTAAAGTGCGGGTTACCGACATCCAACACGCAGATCCATCGGAAACTAAGTAACATTATCTGGCGTGTCTTATTGTGAAGTGATGAGATGCACAACTGTAGATGATTTGTGAACTTGTTTTCTGGAGTCGTAATGTTCAGCTGGTTTGGTCAGGTCACTTTAAGTTCACGTATCATCTCTCCAACCTGTTCTTATTAAACGGCTTTAAATAATTTATTAGCTCTTTTTAAGGAATAGTCCGCACTGTTATTATTTACTCATCATCTGTGTGTCTCTCCAAACCCATAAGCTGTTATTTTATAGTGGAACACACAAGGATAATTTTCAGGAATGTTGACTCAGTGACCACATCTGTCAAACTCCAAAAACCATCACAAAAGTATTACATATGACTCCATTTACGGCTTTATGAACAGAGCAAATGTAAGATTTCCTTAAAGCTGCAATCCGTAACTTTTTAGGGGTTTAAAAAGGAACCAAATTAATGAACAATTAATGAACAAATACATGACAGATTTGTGTTCAAAACCGGCAAGCTAAGTTAAAAATAAGTAATTTAAGGTTTTGTGTCCCATTTCCCGTTAATGCCAGTTTGGCTTCGTTTGACAAACTTTAATGAAATATGTGAAGTGACCTGCAATTTTATGTTTTAAACAGAGATGGCGGTAGAGAGGTGATACTGATGTCATAAATATCATACCGTATATATTTCTGTAGTATCCGTCATAAACTACAGTGTTTACCCTACATAAGGGTTGACAGCAAGACAAAATGGCAGGAACTCACTCTGCAGTGCTGAATGCCAACTCAAAGTTCTGCTTGCGCTCCACAGGGGACAGAGTGTTGTAGTCAAACTCTGTGGGGAAGAACGAGTGGACCAGAGCGCAGAAAGCCATTCCATCACTCCAGCTGGAGGAGAAGTTCTGAATGTCAATGTTCTACAGATTGATGAGAGAGAGAGAGAGAGGGAGAGTTTTCAAAGTTACCTTTAAAATCACAGTTGACCTTATATCCTTAATACATACATGTTCAGGTTTTATTGTGCTTGATTCATTAATGTAATATAATGTTACATGAAAGCGTTAAAACAAAACAAATATTAGATTTGAACGTGTAACATTGGGATTCATTTGTCTTGTTCACTTTTATTGAATTTAATTATGCAGTTAAAATATACAAAGAATATCATGTTATCATGACACCTCAAAAAGTTTCAGGTGTCATAGATTGGTGCTAATTTTCTAACATAACGTTTGCCCTAATCAGAGAAATAATACAACTTTCTCTAAGACTTTCCAGACCTAAGTTTTGTAGTCAGAGCAGATGAGGAATGTTTTATTGCGTCTGGCTTTAATCATCGCATGCTGGATCTGCCTCCACACCTTATCATTTATCACTTTTCATTTCTCATCTTTAGCTGGCGAATAAAAGCCTGTCTGTGTCATTTCTAGGCAAATCTAGATTGTCACGGTTGTTGTGAGCTGGCTGCTCCGGATTCTATGTTTACATTAGTGCTCACTCCTAATTCAAAATCAGCCTTGATCATCATCATAACTGGAGCCACATAGAATATTTGTAAACTAGAGCCATTCAGTATACAGTAGATATGGCTTACTGTAATTTTACACACACAAGCCCTCCAATCTTTGTTAATAATGTTGCCAGTTGAAGCGAATTAACAGAAGAGTACTTTACAATACACCTAATCTTAAAATAACATAGAAAGCCTTTTGAAACAAGGTAATTCTCAATTTACCGGACTGGAATGTATGTGGATTTTTCATAGTCTTAATAAAATTTGCTTTGCATAGACTGATGTGTGTGTAAAAAAACGCTCTGGATTACATTCCTCTCTTTTCTCCAGATCTTAGCTGCTCTAAAATAAAACGACACCCTTGGAATTTCTTACCTGGTACCCGATGGTCTTGGATCTGCACCATTCCAGAAGAATCTGCTTGATACTGCTGGCACTGGATACTCCAAAACTCTGAGAGCGCTTTAGCTTCGGTTTGGAATCCACGGGCTTGGGTCGACTGAGATGGGAAAGATCAAAACAGGAAGCACTTACACAGAGTGAAGCAAATGAGAAATGCCACGTTTCAATGGATAATGCAAGATTAGATCAGAAGACACAGTGGGGTCCAAAAGTCTACTTGAATGCTTCAGTTCTAAATGTTTTTAATAAAACTACCGGTTTTTCATTACAAATTATAAGTATATTTTAAGTAAAATATTTGATAACATAATTTGTTATCTAAAAATAGCGCAGAATCTTAAACAATTCTTTAAATGTTCATCATAATTTCCAATTTTTTCCAATTTTTATTCCAAACAATTTCTATTTCTAGGTTAAAATTGGATTTTGAACCCCAGTGTATATAGATCAGAAGATTCCATTACTTGTTGTTTTCAGAATCCAGCCTCTCGAAAATGGACCTGCGTGCCTGGGCTCCAATGTTTCGAGGTAGAGTCTGGGATCTAACGAGCTCCCGTCTGCGTTCAACGGCTCTATCAAAGGATAAATCTCCTGATACATCCACATTCCTGATCCACAGGGAAAGACACGGCAGAGGAACATATCCTGTGATGCGTTATTCCCCACAACAGCAGTATTTGTATATTACTATTTACAGCTCAGTGGTAGAATATTAGAAGGTGGACCCACCTTTCAGAATTGTGAGGGTAAAGTCCAGAATAAGTCACTGACTTGGCTGGTGCAGAAAATGCTTTTTCTTTAAATAAAACACCAGACAAAATATGGAGTAAAGCTAAAATAATGAGACATAATGATAAAAACATATACAAGTAACAGGAAATAACTATAGAATATAGAATAGAACAGGTCCTACCAGTAAGTCTTGGAGAACTCATCGTTCTTGTAGGAGTTGGAGCCCATGTTTTCACAGATGACACTGTAATCCCAAGATCAAACAACAGTTGAAAGATCAGCAATAAATTGATAGTTTGATTTGTGCATCTACCCAGCTACCCAAGGAACATTCCTAAAACATTGGCTAATGTTCTCTAAAAGTTCTCTCAAAGTTATCAAAACATGTTCTTAAAGTAATGTTAGAAGAACATGTTATTCTTAAGTTGTTAAGGGAATGCTTTAAACCTTTACAGAAAAAATAAAGTTCTTGTAACCAAGCAATAATGTTAAACGTTACTATAACTTTCAAAATAATGTTTTTGTTACTTAATGGAAATGTTAGGGAAACGTTACAACCTAAAATAGATAGCTGGGTAAAACTAACTAATAGTAGTAGCTTACTAGTAGCCTAATGTCTCATACCTGCATGAACAGGTGACTCAAGCTGTGGCTGGTTGTCTCTGGTGAGCGTCAGACTGTTTGGTGCTGAGTCTGTTATGCTGGACGGCATCGTTTGCATTGGGCTACCAGGTGACTCAGGACTCTTCATAACTGCAGAGTCAGCTACTTTGGTAGTTGCTGTGATGGGTAGGTGTGGCATCGCCATAGATACCGGGGTTTTGTGTTGTTGTGAGACACCATTGGGTGGAGAGTTTCCCCTTAAAGGCACAGTAGAGTTTTCTGATTGAACAGAAGAAGGTTAACATGTGGGTAAATATATAATAAGCATAAAGCATAATTCCACAGAACATGAGTAATACCTGCTGAAGGCAAATGTCCATTCTCCATCCTCTGTGTAACTGGTACTGGATCCACTTCAATAGGCTCGTCTCTCTCAATGCTCTGGTAAAGAGAGAGACAGCATATACTTTGTTTACCACACTCAAACTAATGGTTTTGCATGAATATTCACTCAGTTATTTTCATATACAGCTTCTACTCTGCCCATCACCTGTTGTAGTGCCATTCATAAGCCAGAACAGCTGACCGCACTTTCTCATGGGTTTGTTTGGCAGCTGACTGACAAGCATATAAGATGCTTTTGAAACACATCTCTTTAAAAAAGCTTCTTTTGAAGCAATTATTCATGGTGATCAGTCAAAGGCAATCTTCCAAGCCACACATTTTATGTCACGCATAGAAATATTATAGAAATTCTTCACTAAAAATTACTTGACACAATTCACTATTTATTACTTGAGTAAAAATTACTTGATAAAGATTTTTAATATAAAAGTTAAAATTTTATAATAAAAGTTTAAAAAAATAAAAGTTTATTTTAAATAAAAGACATAAAAAGTTTATTTCTGGGTGAACTATACCTTTAAATGTAAATTAGCCCTGTATGACATAACAGGGCCATGATGTCATTAAAAATAGGGGTATCCTTTTGAAAAGACCAAGTCCTATTGCTACATTATGAAGCTTAATTGGATTCTGTTCTGAATAGGCATTCAAACAGAATGAAAAGCACAAGACAACTAATGTGATTATCCAATAAACTGTAATCAGAGAGATTAAAAGGTCTGACATTTCACAGTGCCATTAATAAATTCTTCAGGAGGTACATTTGGTCAACGCATGATGTAATCAAATCTAAGTATACTGACATTTGACTGATGGATTTAATATCAGAATCACTATAGAGTTAAAAGAGAATAACGCTGCCACTTTCCTCTGAAAATAATCTCAGGTCTGGATCAGAGCTGCTGTGAGTCATCAATATAAGATATGACTGCTTTGCTGGTCTATTTTAATCTTTCATAGCCACTCGAATGCACTCTTTTGCGTGACCTAAATACAAGAACACATGATGTGACCCAGCTGACCATTTCAGGTTGTGGAAACATTTCCATTAAGTAACAATAACATTAAAAATGTTATTTTGAACATTAAAAAGGGCTAGTCTTTTAGTTGTTCTTTTAATGTTGTTATTCAAACATTTTTTAATTCTGTAATGCTTTTAAAATGTTCCACTAACTACCTAAGAATAACATTTTTGATATATTATGTGCAACATTAAAAAAATGTGCTATTAACCTTATTTAGCACTAATGGTTTTAGAGAACGTTCTGAATACATTCACTGTTAGCTGGGGGACAACCTTGCAAAAACAATCCATAATGATCTGAAGATATTATGAAGACATCTTAAGATATATATGAAGACATATGTTTTATTTAGTAGAGGGTTTGTATGTCTTTAATTTGAACATCACTTACATCAAAGAGTTTCAGAATATTAGATTTAAAAACCATGTATTATGGAGCTGTTTCTAATTCAGTTAACATTCATTGCTAACCATGATAAAGCCAATGTTTTCTTGCTATTAGCTTTTGGCGAGTGTTAATTTTAGCCCCTGCTGACACATAAACTTCACAGGCTTGATTAATTTCCTTTAGATCTCAACCATCAAATAGTTATATGGACACAGATGTTTGGAATTTAACCATTATAAAAGCTGATAGTCTCCTAAGGGGTTGGTTGACCGTTTGTTCAGGCTCTGGAAAACAACAATGACTGTACATGTTTAACTCATGAGCTGTCATCATTTACTTGGCAGCCTATCTATGGCCTTTAAAAAGCTGCTTTGTGAAGTGGCCTGGCTCTCACTGGTACATGCAAACACATGCTAATATGCACACACACACACACACACACACACACACATATACGCACACACCACTGCAGTCCCTTAACAAAATGTGCTTTCATGCAAAGGCTATAAGGAAGTGGTTACCTTTATGCTGAAGGTATATGTACATGCATGTGCACGTTTATAAGTGCAAATGCTAACATGCCTACCGTAGCATTAAAAAACAGGCATGCAATTAGGAAAACAGCATGCTAAAGTTCATGTAATGCAGTGTGCATTTTACAAGGGAAATAACTTCCTGAGATGCACAGAGTTAGGGAATGGTGCAAGAAACAGCAGGTGACATCACATCAAAAGAATCTTAAAGGGGCGTGTGCATATGGGGAGAAGTTAGCCGTGAACAGCTGTCTATCCTACTGAGAACAGGACATAAGGATACACAAAATTCACCCAAGCTGGAAAATACATCCAACTTTGTTTTGTTGGCTGAACACGCAGGTTCTCAGCTCAGTCCAGTGTTAAAGCTACAGGCCTTCAAACGCCTGGTGCTGTACTGTGTCATGTGTCAGTCCCCTAGGGGATATCTGCAGACATGTGGCCCTGCCAAAATGTGTGCTCAGAGACACAGAACCTCCATGAAGTCCCTTTCTAGATAGTTTTTTGTTTTTCTGGGTTAGTTTCATGTGCACAGAACTTTTGAAAGCCACTTCAAAGCCTGCAGCCATCATTCTAAGGCTTGTATCTGAAATTCCTTCTGAAATGCATTGGTTCAGGGCACTGTTTTGGAAAAGGTCACCTACTGCTTGTCCCCCCCGGGCTAAATTAAGAGGTGTAGTGGGAACTCAACCACACCCATCCCTCATGTTCACTGAACTGCATGTACACACACACACACACACACACACACACACATTTACAGCAATTTTTTCTCCCAGGAACAACTAATTCTCGATCCTACAGAATGCGTCATCACATTAAAAAAAGCAATAAAACAAGTGAAAGGAATCGGGGGCAGAAATTAAAACTGTGGTAAAGCCCTTTAGCCTGAGTTCTCCAGCCACACATAAGAGAAAAAAACCTTGTTGTTTTGAAAGTTCTAGAAACATTCAAAACGGCCAGTTTTTAGACGTTATATTAACGCTATAAGAAAGTTATTCAAACATTTTTTAATTCAATAATGTTTTAAAAACATTCCACTATCAACTTTAGAATAACGTTTTTGATATATGACATAACACTAAGAAAGTGCTACTAACTTCACTGCAAGAACGTTTTGATAACCAGAGAGAACTTTTAGCCAACATTCTGAGAACATTCTGTGTTAGCTGGGAGTCAGGGACAGTGCATCCCATTGTCCTCACAAAGGCTCATCCGTCTCCTGTATGTATGGTCCCTCCATAACTGAGGTCGCTGAAAACAATGCGACTCCTGTGGAGAGCCGTGTTGTCTGACAGACTAGACAAAATAGACACTAGAGGACCGAAAGGAAACTCTTAAGAGACACTTTAATAAACACTGTTGCAGGTGAGAAGACAAGAAAAAGCCCTTCAGTTCAATTCATTTGTTTTGTCCTGCATCAACAATAGACCTAAATAAACCAAATACCATCAAATGTGGTTACCACGTACAGCCTATTCTGAACAAGACAATGTACTGAATGCACAGAGCTGTACTGAATGACACAATGAAGTCCTCTCACAGAAAGTCTTTTATGTCTAAATGTCCCATGTTTGCCCTCCACAGCAAAATAAGGATTTCTCCAGTGTCTGGCGGCCTGTCTGAGCAATGCTGGGGTGCAAAAAGAAAATTGCTTTGTGGATAATCACAAAGTTCTATTGTACACAGTCTGGAGTGCGAATGAAATAAGAGCACAAAAGAAAGTGAATTCTGCATTGTTAGTGCAAGTGAAAACAGAGCAGATTTGTGAAATGCTGATAGAGATGAATGGCGTTTTTGTTGAAGCGCTACATATGTGTGGCTGATTTCAAACATATCTGAGGGGATATTCTTGCCACTCAATGACACCCGAGATTCTTGGAACGTTGTGGTGGCTGGGGAATGGAATGGAACATAAACAACAATAGCGGGATGTTTGTGGGAGAACTTTAGAGGGTTCGGTGGACTAATTCCAGCCTCTGTCACTCAAATCCCACAGATAGGCCGCTTTTAAAGGCCCTCGCTGGTATTAATAAAACACGCTGATAGCGCTATTTATATTTGCAGATTTACAAATAGCTGCGGTCAGTCGTGGAGCTGGAGGATCGTGGTCAGGGAAAACAGAACAGGCCGTGAGAGCTTTAAGGCACTCATCCACCATAAGCAGATGAATTAACTTGGGACTGAAGTAAAATGTTTGTCCCACAATTCCAGCAGCAGTAATTTAAGGTTAGTTTTCCTGTTGTTACCAATATTGGAAACTCTACAGAGATGAGAGGCTTTTAAAACAAGGGTCTGTGAGGATCTTTGCTCTGTAATTTCCTGTGTGCATGGAGAACACGGCCTAAACACCTGTTTCTCAAAGCACTGCGATTTCTCTCCTTCAGCACGAGACAGAATGGAAGGAAAACCTGCGTACAGAGAGACACAGTGGGAGTCTTTTGAACACACAGCTGTGGGTGACTACAAATACTCCTCAGGATCTCTCAGGAAGCTGCCTGTGCTTTATTTTAATAACTGACAC